>LTAE01008171.1:2015-21124 GCA_001647135.1 Pontederia paniculata | reverse complement strand
TCTCCCTTTGATGCTGGTCGACCGCTTCATATGCTTAAGACGCCCACTGCACACATGTAGTTCTTCTGACATAAATTACGAGTGCACTGGTCGTCCTTTCTTTCAGCTCAGGTCGACTGCTACTCTGAACTTGAATGTATCCTGTTACAGAAATCAGCTCAACAAGTTCATCAGTACAGACTGAGTTCACTTATAAATTTGTGATCATTCAAAACATTCTCGGGATCCTAGATTCAACAATTGCGAGAAAGTCAGTATCAATTGCGACAAAAGGAGGAATTTGAAAAACAAATGCAACTGAGAATGAAAAATCTTGAGAGAAATTAGTGTAATAGAAAAACAATTCAGATCAATGATGATGAACTTTATGAGGAATCAAAATCGTCAATAAACCAACGAGCTCGAGGAGGAGGAGGAGGAGGAGGAGGAGGATATTTTGGTAACAATGTTCAATTGTCATTTACTTAAACGATTGCATAATTTAATCTTGTTAATATTTCTTGCACTGAGGGGGAGGAGGAGAAGAAGAAGAACAACGACGAGGATTATGTGTGATTTGTATAACTTGCAAGTTATATCAATTGATATTTCTTTTCTTGAGAATGTGCAATTATGATTTGAGTGATGATTTTACTGCAGTGGGCAAACGACAAGGATATTGATAATGCCTTGAATCTTAACCTAGTGATCAACCCTGCATGCCCCTAGTGCATCACAATCGCTCGAATAACTAGGGCGGCGAAGCCGCCCGTCCCATACGAGGGTCTCGCTGACCGGTCAACGAGCCTGATGGAGGGGTCTAAGGGGGATCCAGGGGGATTCCCCCCCTTGCGTGGGCTCGAGGATGGAGCCCCCGAAACCTAGACAGGTCTAGAGTTTTTGTTCCCTATTTTGTATTGAGAGTTCCTATATAAACTCCCTAGGGTTTGGGTTATTCTGTATCTCATAATCATCTGTTATTTCCCCATCAAAGAAACTACTCAGCTGCCGCTCGAGGACGTAGCCTAGTCAAGGGTGAACCTCATTAATCTTGTGTCTTCTTCTATATGCGAACTTGTCTCTCTCTCATCTCATATCCGCAACAAAGGAGAAGGACGACAACGAGGAGGGGGAGGAGAACGACGAGGAGGACGAGGACGAGGACGGTGACAATGATGAGAAGGGGGAGGACAAACTAACGAAAAAATTTTTGTATAAAAATTATGGTGTGAATGATTTGTGATCCCTATATTATGTGTGTGGTTCTTACTTTGTACACTTATATTGTGTGTATTTTTGGGACTATGAATTTATAAATATATTTTTAATTTTTTTTTAAATTTGAGGCAATCTGATAGACCCCCTCAAATGAGATAGTCTTGGACCACCCCATGTGGGACGGTCTAGAAAGACCGTCCCAACTGGGCAGTCTGTGAAGACCGCCCCATAGCCCTTTGCAACCATCACGTAGCACTGCCCATTTTTTCCGCTTGGTCGTCTCAAGTGTCAAATTTGAGGCGGTGTAGACATATTTAAGAGGGTCTTGAGCACCTCAAATATGATTTTTTCTTGTAGTAATATATGAATGTGACACAATATTTTATTTTTCACTTCCATGACACAATTGAAGTCCCGAACCATATACAAAATAAAGAGATCAATGTACAATCCACATCACAATATCCTTCAAGCTTATTGCTATTGCTGAAAAGAAGAATAGACCTTTTTCAAGAACATCCTTCAAGTATCTTACTTATGTGTCTAACAACATAAGTAATGTTTGATCTAGTTTATGTGATATATGAGTCCTCCAACAATTAACCTTCGAAAGCTTTCAGAATCTATAATAAGTGATCTTTTTTTCTACATTGAACCCTTGTCCAATAATGATATTCATTAATCTATTAGAAAGAGTTATCATATGATACAGAAAAATAGGTAGAAAATGAATCTTCTAGTTTGAGTATAAATGAACAAGGAGAGGTAATGGTTACTTGGCTTGAAGAATCAAGGAGACCCTGAAGAATATGGGAGGAGTATACATCTCTTTTTTTTCTTTTTTTTGGCGCCACAATTTGCTGTACACATTTTATCACCAGAATTATGCAAATACCAAATTTAAGAAGTCACATATAATCTATAAAGTAAATTATAAGATACATCTCACTAAGTGAATATTCATTGGTCTCATTTGTAGAATGAACTTTTGATATTCCTTTTCTCCTATGCGGCCACTCAGAACCGAACACCACCATAGGGCATCTATCTTATCAACACTATACCTACTTCTGTCAAAGATCATCCTATGATATGTCTAAACTATTTTATCATTTTATACATTTTTTTCTTTACACACTTTTGTACTTAATTTTTGTAGGGATTTTGTCAATGACTTTCTTTATAATAATGTACAGTAGTAACCTGAACTCTCATGACGGTCTCCCATATGTGATCATTCCAACACTTGAGCATAAGGTATAGTAAGGGGCGCGAGTTTAGTCCTCTTCCAAAGTCCATGTATTCAAGTATTCCTTAATTTCCAAGCTATTTTTCATAATTCTAGTCCAATATCTCGAGTTAGGCTTGTCAATCCACGCAAAAATCCCTTCAAAGCTCGTGATCCATCAAACAAAAGCATTTGTTTGATGCCATCACAACACACTGATGCACTCGTTCCATGGTCACATGATGTCGACCCTATTGGTCCAACGATGATGAACACATGATTATATCATTATCCACACGTCCATTTTGCGTGCCCATTGGACATTTCTAGCCATGCAAAGGATCACCCCTCACCACATTCTATTGTGGCCCTCGTGGAACACATGCCCCGATAGTGTCACCATTTTCCATGCCGCATAAGAAGCATTCTATATGCTCATACAATGCCTAGAAGCACCCTCGAAGTTCCTAGTTGTGATAAAATAAAGTGGCACACACTAGTCATAATATTGCATCACACACCCAATCATGCTTCATGAAGCTCCTAATAGCCTCACACATCTTGTCGTCCGTAAGGTTAACATCAGAGTCTACATCTCTCTCTTTGATGCATCCATACTTGAGAATTCTACAAAACACTAAGACATATCAGCGACACACAATGTTGCTTCATCAAGTGTCCTTCCCAAGTGGGGCATCATGTTCAATGTCTACAAATATTGTATCATTGTGCCTTGAATTATTATACCATGTAGTCAAAATTATGAAAGAGAAAAATACTAAGAGACAAAAAGGGAATTTGTGATGGTACAAACCTTTTAAATAAGAGTTAAGGTTTATTATGATGTACTCTCTTTTTTTATATAGTAAAACTCTTTGATAGTGACATCTTTCTCTTGTGGATGTTTTCCTTTTATTCACATCGATCAAGAGGGTTTACCACGTTAAAGTATGTAATCCATCTTTTATTCTCAATTTTAATTCATTGTTCTATGTTTTGAATGATCCCTCAATGATATATTACCAACACACTCATCGAAAGGTTGTTAGCACAATGATATTGCCTTGTTAAATGTTTGGTCACAAATGATGTATTGACCTGCGTTGAGAGTCACATTTTACTAGCTACCTGCTAACACAACTGACGCGTTATGTGCATTGACTAATGTCACTTATTGGTGCCAACATAAAATTATTGGTAGACCATCTTCATGCTGCAACCGAGAGCCCGCATTGCCAAGTTAAGGAGGCCCCACTATCCTTTGAAGAACACCTCAAGTTCATCAAAGTGGTCTCCAAGATAAAGTACATCGATGCAATTGTCGTTACAACTAGAGATAAAGTTGAAGTTGTCATTACAAGTATCATTATCTAGTTGCGAAGACTTCAAACGGTAACCCTCCCCTAAGAATTAGACATCAACGAGTCTTAAGTTGGTTGATCCTTTCGAGCTCGTGCAACTAGCCAATAGAGTGCATGCTCGCTATTCATAATGCCATCAATGCCTTAAGAGGCTCAAAATCATAATAACACACATAATCATCTCCTCATGTAGCCTTGCCCATAGTGAAGAGATGAGTCAAGACCCTCATCTATTGGTGAGATTGTAAGTAGACTCTCGTTGTGACCCAAGTAGAAGAATCCTAAGTTGAACAACAAGAAAGTTCCATATTACTCTAGTTGTTGAATTCTCGAGCGACCACTAAGGGTGTTGTGGTCATGAGTTTAATTTTGAGCGTACAAATGGTTCTATTTTATGCCCCCCCCCCCCTCATTCAAGTTGGAGCTTCCCCAAAATCTTCAACAGACACATATGTTCCCTTGCAAGTTGCTCAACAAATGGAAATTAGGTTGAAAATACCTAATAAATCATTCAACTAAGTTGACGTTGCACAAGCTTGAAGAGGATGAAGCCGAGAGGATCTTAGAGAATGGAGAATCAATTAATGACTTAAAATAGTATTTATGAAAATTGCTATTAGATTCTTAAAATTCTAGTGAAATTAAGCAAAGAATTCCATGGTATTAAAACAATGACTCTAATGCAAATTCTTTTAGAGAGGATGTGTAGTTCCCCTATTTTTCAAAATATATAAAAGGAAAAAAAAAGATAAGATAAAATATTATTAGGATTAGGAAATGATATGTAAGTCAAAGTCAAATTTCTATTCTAATATTTTCCTAATCAATTTAATATTTCTAGTCCTATCTTAATTAGTTTCCAAGGGATTTCTAATCACAATGTAAGTTAAGTCATAATCACATTCAAAATCGTCTTGGACTGTGTTTCCCCTACAGATTGGTAGTTAGGATCTTTGGTCATGCTTCTATTATTTGATTGCTTTAATGATGGTTGTATGAGTCATAACCTAAAAGAGGATCTTTGTCCTGAAGTTAATTAGGCTTTAAAATGATTAATGCATGTAATTGAATTTCTCTATGAAGGGTATGAGTTGGTTCCCGACACTATGTTCATTTCTTCGAGGATGAAGGGTTCCTTCAAGGACCAATGTCCATTTCATAGGGGCGAAGAGTTCCTTCAATAACTGAGGGTTCCTTTGGGGGCCAATGTTCGTTCCTTCGGGGATGAAGGATTCCTTCGACGACGATTGTTATTGGGTCGGATATGGACTCTAAGGGCTAGTTAGCCTTAACGGCATTGGAATCAAAACCAATGACTTTCGTAATGGGTAAAGACTCATCTTTAATGATTAAACAATCTAAGACAAGATGAATAGAAAAATAATGTGATCCAAAGTAAAGTATTAACTGAGCTTGAATATATTATGTGCATCATGATGAGGGTTGCAATGAATGTTCACATCATTAGTGGACCAAAGATAATAATATGAAAATGATTATTGAACTTAAAAGAAATAAAGTAATACGAAGGGAAGAAGTTAAAGTAAAGTTAATTTATTATGAAGCTGATTTTCTATTTATTATGTCTTTATATATGATTATCCCTATTGTCTATTTCTTTTACATATTAGATTTTATAGCTCATGGGAATTGCATCCCTTGCATTATGATCCTACATGTAGAATAGATGGTGATGGCGCAGCAGTATCGTGATGATGTTCGTGATATGATAACTTGCACATGGTATAAGTATCGTTTATAGTTTGTATTGGCTTCCACAATGATATGTTCAGTATGTTGACCAGTGGGTTGGTCAATGATAAAGTCAAAGAGGTAATCATGTAGTATCTCATGGACCTTGCTTATTTAGATATAGGTAAGAAATGTCTCTTTGTAGCATTTCTTACCTATATCTAAAAGCACACAAGCAACTATCATGACATCTAGAAAAAATGTTAAGTCAAGTCGTTGGTAAGAATAAGATTAAATGTTTGTCAATAGATAGAAGATCATTGATATATGGATCATAAGTTGTAAGGTCTTTTTTCTTGCAAGTATGAATCATCATGATATTGATATTCAATGCAATTGAAGATTATAAAAGGATCATTAAGCTTTTAGGTGATATGGATTTATTTTAAATAATGAGAACAAATTTGGGGAAATTTTAGAATTTGAACTAGGGTTGATTGTCCAACGAGGGGTAAATATTGAGGTTTAGTTATGATAAAATTATTTTGACATCATCCCAAGGAATAATATAGCATGATTCTGAAGGAGGTTATTCAGAGATAGTACCATTTCAAGAATTTTTGAAGATGAGATGACTATAGATGATCTTATGATATATTGAGGTTACAATTTTGGATGATCAAATTATTGACTAAGGATTGAATTTTATAGATTTTTTTGTGAAATGATTTGATGGATATGAGATTCAAGGAATCTAAGTGAATAATTTTTTGAGGCTATGACCATGATCATGATTGAAAGATTCACATATGATTAAATGTACATATTAAATAATGTTATGATGATTTGGATATATGATCAGAGGACATTGACATGATTAAGGAATTATTGGATCATCTTGATATTGAATTATTACGTTAGAAGATAGAAAACAAATGTGAAATTTATCTAGATGACATGCTCAAATTTGACAACGAATTTATTTTTAAGGATGTTATAATGTAATACCCCCAATTTTTAAAATATATAAAAGGATACAAAGATAATATAGGATATTATTAGGACTGGGAAAGGATATGTATGAGTCAAAGTGAAATTGGTACTCTAATATTTTTCTAATCAATTTAATATTCCTAGTCCTATGTTAATTAATTTCTAAGGGATTCTTAATCACAATGTAAGTTAAATCCTAATTACATTCAAAGTAAATTTAAGGGGGTTTGCATTCCCTACAAATAGAACCCAACCCCGCTCTTTCTCCCATATTTTTTTCTTCCTCTCTCTCCCTCTTGCTCTCCCTTCTCTCTTCACAACATTAGATCAATATGGAGGAGGAGAGATCAAGAAGATGATTCAACATGGAGGAGGAGAGGTCCAACGAGGAAGAAGAAGATTTTTAGGACTACGAATCAAGTTATGTAATTAAGAGGACCAACTTTATGATTTTTCATATGCATATGATAGGATAAAGGAACTTTATGAAAGTAGATTAGGGTTGTTATAATTGTTTTTGGGATGTCGAACATGGACCACATCCTAAGCGTCATAGTCCACATTCGCGCCCTTCAAGACGCGGGTCGTGTCTCGTGGATAGTATCACAACAGGATAAATAGTACGCATCACCCTTGGACGTGGACCGTGTTCCTAAGATCAAGGATAGTACCATCATCGGACATGGGTTGTGTTGTTTCTTGACACAAGCCATGATCCTGCCGAGCCAATATGACTTAACGTTGATAGAGGAGAAATGGATCATGTCACCCCTTGACACGGGTCATGTTCCATGACAGCACCAAAACAAAAAAATGGATCAGATCAACCGATGGACAACGACCGAAATGAGTTAACGGAATGTCGATCAGATCACCCTGAATTGGTCGCACGAAGGATTGAACTGCAAGATGCATAACACATACATGTTCCTTTACGACACGGGTCATGTCCTAGCCTCATAATTGAATCACATGAAAGGCAGATTGTGTCCCCTCATGATGGAACCGTGTTCAGACAGAGAAAAATTGGCCCATGTTCAAAGTCATCATGGACTGTGTTTCCCCTACAAATTGATAGATAGGATCTTTGGTCATGCTTCTATTGTTTGATTGCTTTAATGATGGTTGAATTAATCATAACCTAAAGAGGGGATCTTTGTCCTGAAGTTAATTAGGCTTTAAAATGATTAATGCATGTAATTGAATTTATCTATGAAGGGTATGAGAATTGAGGGTTCCTTCAAGGACCAATGTTCGTTCCTTCGGTGGCGAAGGGTTCCTTCGGGAATCGAGGGTTCCTTTGGAGGGCCAATGTCAAATCCTTCGGGGACGAATGATTCCTTCAAGGAATATTGTCATTGGGTCAAATGTAGGATCTCAAGGCCTAGCTAGCCATAATGACGTCGGATTGAAACCAACGACCTTGGTAATGGATAAAGGCTCATTTAAATATATATAATGATTGAACAATCTAAGACAAGATGAATAGGAAAAGAATGTGGTTCAAAATAAAGTATTAATTGGTTTGAACATATTGAACATGTTATGTGCATCATGATGAGGGATGCAATGGATGTTATCGCCATCGGCATATCGAATGTAATAAGATGAAAGATGATGATTGAACTGAAAAGAAATAAAATAATGAGAAGGCAAGAAGGTAAAGTAAAGTGAATTTATTATGAAGTTGATTTTCTCTTTGTTATGTCTTTATATATGATTGCCCCTATTGTCTTTTTCCTTTACATATTGGGCTTTATAGCTCATGGGAGAATTTCTCTCTTATTTGATCCTGCAAGTAGAATAGATGGTGATAACGCAATGATAACGTGATGATGTTCGTGATATGATGATTTGCACATGATATAAGTCTTGGTTATACTTAGGTATTGGCTTCCACAATGATATATTCACTATGTTGATCAGTGGATCGGTCAAAAATAAAGTCGAAGAGGTAAGCCCATAGCATATCCGGGAGGACATTCTGCTAGGTAACGAAGTGTGCTTCTGGGGACGTTATGGGATGCTAATTGAATTTTATAGGAAAAAAATAAGAAAGTCAAACTAATAAATTTAAAAATTAAAGTTCATGTTTATGGAAATTTGTTCAAATTTTTAGAATAAAAGTTTAAGAACTAAAAAATAAAAAAATATCGTCACACCTACAATGTGTTTTTTGTAGTTTCCTCTAATCAAATTAGTATTAAAATGATAAATTGTTTTTTAATAATAATATTATTTCATCTGTAATATAAAATGAATGATGTGTGACAACATGAATTTCTTAATTTGTTTTTTTTAAATTATTCTTCTTTAACTTTACTATTTTTCTCTAAAGGAGTCCTTTCATTAGTAGATTGATTGATCCTAGTAGTCCAACCACGAACTTGTATTAGTTCTATCTAGTTTAGTTTTACAATAAGATTGAGAATGACAAATTAAGAACGAGTTGAATAAGATTGAACTATTAAAAACCTATTGGTCACATTCATTCTAGTTTTTCAATTAACCACAAAGGTTTGAAAAAAAAACATGGAAAAAGCAAAATCATGTAAGAAAGTAAAAGTATATAGGGGAGAAAAAAATGTTATTTGTGGAAGATAGGAAAAAGAAAGAGAAAAAGAGGACACACAAGGAAATAAATCCTAAAAGGAAAAGTAATATGGAAAGATCAACTGACAAATAGAAAAGAAACGGAACTTGTTTCAAGAGACATAATAATGGAACAATATGGGCATAGTCTTAGAAATATTTATCTTAATAAAAAATTGCTTTAACTAGCTTGCGCCACCTTGATACCCCAATCGTGGACATTTGGATAAAATTTTAATAAAAAATTACATACATATATATTTTATAATATATTTATATATTATAATAGAAGATAATTGGATCGAGACTAAGTTCGGATTTTTGGACCCCGCATCTCCTAGATGGGCTCAAATTTTTTAGCAACCGGATCCGATCCCAACCTAGATATATTTCGAATAGAGAAAAATTATCGAAAAATTAGATTAGATTGATTCGAGATAATCAAGTAAGTTTGGGTCATGCTCAGTCCTCTACATAGACCACAAGGTTTGTATATTCTTAGATATATGATAAAAAAATTGTGTGCATAAATCATGTTCCATTAGAAATTTATGAATTGTAACAATTACAAAACTATACAACAAAGTGAATAAATGCATATATATCCATACCTTTGTGGAATAAAAACTCGTACACCAGAGAGAAGGAGAATGCATGAGAATTGTTGGCATCTCCAACTAATATTTATTGTAAAGGGGTGGCATTTGAGACCAAAGGGTGTGGCAACCATGAAGCAAAGCAAGAAAGCTTCGAAGACTTGAACTTTATGCTTGGAGAGAGACAATCAACAAATTGACAACCTTCTAACAAACAAAGAGAGTGAAATAAGACAACATGACAAATAAAATTTGGGCAACAATTTAGTATTTGGACATGCTAAGACGTCAATTGTAAAGCATGAGTTAGACATACACTTGAAAGTACATATACATGAAGGGAATCATTAAGGAATGAGAAGAATGATCCTTCAGCCCGAAAGTGAGTTTGTCTGATTCAATAATTATCGAAAAAAGAAAGAATGTGAATGAACTAATTTTATTTGAATAACATAACTAAAAAGATGATAAATTTATTTGGATGAATATATCCTTACAAATATATTTATATATTTAAGGGTATAAGGTTAAAATTAAAAATTTATTTTAAATATTTTTTTTTCTTCATTACACCTCATTTTGAGGCTGAAAGAAGACATAGACAATTAGAAGCGAATGAAAGTGAATGAAAAGCTCTTCCGTTAAAAATACAATCAAATAATATTAAATTATTAATTTTTTTTTCTTTTTCTCTTTTATTCTCTTTTCATCTCCAATCAGATAAGCCTTATATTAACTAATTATCCAACCTTGTCTTCGCAGACTTTGAGAAATTCCTCGACAACATACCATGAATTTTTATGGAAAATCCTCGAGCCTTCGAAGATGATTGCCATCCATATTACAAGTAAAGTAACTCGTACGGAGAGTGAATGACTTGTTTATATGTTAACCTGATATGTAATGTAAATAAATTATTTATGGACTATTTTTATCTTATTACATAGTTTTATTTATATTTTCTTTAAATTATAACTAATATTTTTTTTGTTAAATGCAATTCAACTAGCTAGAACTGGATAAAATGGATTCAATAGTGACTGATTGACATGTCGAAGTCCAATTAGTTATCTAAAATATGATTTATTAGCGTTCCTTCAATTTCTTTTATTCTCATTGTTAAGATAGATGACTTGCCAACTATTCTAAAAAAAAAAAATTAAAATTAATAGTGTACTTATATTCTTAATACTTATTTTCTATTATCGCATTTTTATTTAAATTTTTTTTTTCTAGATTTGTATGTATCATGTAATGTTACTTTCCTTTTAAACTTGATATTACATCAAACGTTTAATTGTTATTTTGTAACTTGAATGTCACGGGATAATATGTGTATACCAATTGAATGTGGCACTAACTCATAAGTAGCAAAACTTACATACCTGTAAAAAGAAAAATAAAATCGAAGAAAAACTCAACTTCGTTATGATTGCTGTGTGAAAGGGAGAAAAGAAATATTTATCCGTCAAATTCGTGGATACAAATATTGACACAAATAAAATGTAGAAGAAAATACATGAAAGGCAAGCAAGAAGAGCAAATGTTGTTGGCTTGCGACTTCAACCATCGCATCATGACCTCATCCTTTTAAATTTGAGACCGATACTTATTGCAATGCATGCTTTTATTATTAAAAAAATATATTTTTTTATAGGATAAAATATTTTTAGTCTCGCTTTCTTTCATGTCATATATAAATATAAACAAAACATTTTATTTTTTTACACAGAAATTTCGAAATGTGAAGGCTCGAGAGTATTTTTTTTAGGTTTTCCATTTGAAATTAAATTAATCATAAATTAATTTATATATGTTAAGTAACTAATAAAGGTTTATAGTAAATACTAAAATGTAATAAACGCAAAAAATAAAAAAATAGTGAAATTAAATCCTTTTTCCGCGAACCTTAACTTCCCCATAAACTTTCCCCAAATCTTCGTCCGCCGCCGCCGCCGCCGCCTCCTGCGATACCAAAAAGCATCGTCTCGCCGACGTCCCTCTTCGAGCCGTTCGATTCCACTGCGCATCTGTTGGGCATTAACACGAACACCTTGCGTCTGTTTACAAGATTGCTAGGGTTTCAGGTTTTCTCTCTTCTCGTCCTCCTCCATCGCCTCCTGCAGTTTTCTTTTTTGCGGATTTCCATATTTCCTGGAGAGGGAACGCTTCGTTCTTTTGTTGGGGGGTCCTTCCCTACTCCTGTCTTGTGCTCCTAAAGCTTCAATTTTTGGAAAATTTTCCACCTTCTTCATCTTCTACTGTTTACTTTGTTTCCCGATTTCCATACTTTTGGGAGGGAGGAGAAGTTTCCTTCTTTTGTTGGGTCCTCCTCTCCTCCTATTCTGTGCCCCTAAGGCTTTGATTTGTGGGAACTTTTTGCGACCCCCTCCACTGTGAGTGGTTCCTGCTCGACGACTGCCCTATTGGGGGCGATTCGCTTTGTTCTGCCCTCCCTCGAAGCAATGACGACGTGGAGGTCTCTCTAGGGATATCTTGAGCGTGTTCTGATCTTTGAATTCATTGCCTCAGAAGGAAAAGCTGCGGTCTTGGAATTATTTGGATACAGGGAATAGTAATTTGATACATATAGGTTGTGTGAGGAGGATTACGTTTGAAGGTAGAGGTCTCTAACTGCATATAGATGATGGTCTATGTGCGAAATGGATCAAGGTGAACCGGTATTGGTTCCACAATGGTATAAATCAGCTAATGGGAGTGCAACTAACCATGCCCGACTGAATTATCACAGTACATCTTCCAGACATTCTGGTATGGTTATTTCTTCACTTCGGCGCTTCAGCTTAAATGTGATTATAAGTCTTCTAATCATTTTTTTCTCTTTTCTTTGTTCAAGATGAAAATGGTGTAGGAGCAAGAATTAGAAATGGCTTGCTTGGTGATCGAGAGAAGAAGTCATCATCATTGAGGAGGAGCTTCAGTTCGAATGGTTCTGTATCGGGTAAATCACAGGCTTATAGTAGTTTCCGTAGTAGTAGTCACAAAAGAAATCAGGAGAAGGACAGTGTGTTGCGTGATAGGGAAAATAGGTCAGTTTTGGTAGACAACGGGTTCGAGGACTCCTGGGATATCTTGGGAGGAAATAGGAGCGAAAATGATATGCTAAGGCGCTCCCAGTCTATGTTAACAGAAAGGAAAATAGACATATGGCCTAAGAAACTAGGAACTGCTGCAAATAATGGTGGATTTTCTGGGACTAGTACAATCAGTGCACTTGGAAAAACCTCATTTGAAAAAGACTTTCCGTCTCTTGGGGCGGAAGTAAAGCCAAGCCTCATAGATATAGGTGATACTTCATTTCTTGGTCTTAAAACTGCTGTTCAGAGCGTTCCTGTTAGTGCTCCTGTCATAATTGGAACTTCAGCACTGGCAGAAGTACCAGGAAATAATGGAGCTAATGGATATGGTCCTTCATCTTCCTTACACACTGCTCCTGTCAGTCATGCATCCGGAACATCTGCCACTATGATGGGTTTAAATATGGCAGAGGCATTAGCTCAGGCTCCATCCAAAGATCGTAATGCTCCTCAGGTAGTCAATTGAATTTGATATTTATTCTGCATTCCTTTGTCTAAGAGATCTTCATGGAGATGGAATCTTTTTATTCCCTATGGTGCAGGTATCCATTGACACTCAGAAGATTGAAGAGCTTAATATTCGAAAGTGCAAGCAACTAATACCCGTGACCCCATCAATGCCTAAAGCCTTTGTATGGTCCCTATTTTCTTGCTTCTATCTCTTTTGATGGCTTTTTTCGTTTATATTCATATTGGCTACGCATTTGCATTTGTTGATAATAGTTTATGACTGTTCATCATCCAAATCATACTATAAAAAATGTCCACTCATATCGTATCATGATAGCCCAATGCTATTGGACTAATGTGCCATGTTCTGAGTTCTTTTCATCCTCCAAAAAGTGCTCCATGTTTCTTTTAGAAAAATGGACTAATTTTGACAAAAGTTTATATCAATCTAAGTTCATCAGCAAAGCCCTCACCTGATATAGAAATCTTGTATTTACTGTTGGTAGAAAGTGACTGTTTCTGATAACCTCTCTGGTGACATCTTCCTTATCTTACCATTATTCCGACATGCAAGACCTTAACCTCCAGAATTCTATTTGTACGAATTTTAAAATGGCCATTATACTCCTTACATGCAATCTAATGGCCAAGACATTTCCTACCAGTCGACAATGTATTACAGTATTCTCTAAAAGCAAGGTAGTAGACAAATAACAACAAAGGTTGGATTTTTTTCGCTAAGGGAAAATAAATTTCTTTATCAAAATGTTTATTGGATACTATAAAATTAATTATTTATTTGACTGATAGCAGTGAGATGGCATCTTGAAGAAATAAAAAAGTGTGGAAAACATTTTACCCAAGATTGCTTATAAGTTTTTCAATTTTTGTCAGCAGAATTTATCCTTTATTGATCAAGATTTTTGTGTTTGTCTAGCACAGGGAAATGATAAAATGTTCCCTCTTGAAGAAAATGTGAACGGACGTTTTCATGGAATATATTTTCCTTCAAACAAGCACAATCTAAATTAACATGGCTTGATGTTGCCCATCATGTTCATAAATGTTTGAGATTATTCGTCTTGAAATGAAATATGATGTATGCTTAATGATGAATAATGTATTCATGTTATATGAAGTTTTTAAGCACAACATCAGGATATTTTTCTCAAATAGAAAAGGCATCATGATTTTTTTGTGCGCATGCTAAGACAAATTTTGTAAATAGCTATATTATTTATAATGACCCATCCTTCATAAGTGGAGTAAACTCCAAGAAGTTTTTTGGCACCATCGTTAATTATAAATGGCTTACTATTTAATTCCCTTAAGCACCAAATAAACTGGATATACTTTTATTTAGTTAAATGTTTCTTTTCTTTCTCTTTTCATCTACTTTATAAATGCTTCTGTGGTTAAAGAAAACATCACTAGACTATCCGCCATTGTTTTATCAACAACTTTCAAACTCTGTATATCCTAGCTCATTTCACTCTTCTACTTTTTGCTAGCATTCTTTAGATATTTAATATTTCAAATAGGATATGCATCTTTAACGTTTTAGAGGAAATCTGGTTCTTTTTCTTCAATTTGTTTTTTTTCCCTTAGATTTATGGTTTACCTTGTTTTAGTTTGATATTTCTCTTTCGAATTCTCCATGCCGTTGGACATACTGGTTCCATGTTATTATGAGAAAAACATCATCTAGCATGATGTTTAGGCTATTTGTTTAAGCAAAGTTAACAATTGGTTGTTTTGGTTAAAATTCTTAAGACATTTTGCGTCAAGAAGTTAACAACTTCTACTCTAAAGAACATAAATATACAATAAATTTTGGTTACAATATGATTAGCTTTTCCTTTTATGCTTATTGTGCTAACCTACAAACTGACATAAATCAGTCTTCTGCCTATTTTTTCTTTAAAAAAAATAATAAGAAATAAGATATATAGGATGGTCGATCTTCCTTTACTTGGAAGATCTTTTTATTTTTGAAAGAGTACTAGGAAGATCTTTTTTGAGGGAGAAAATCATGACTATTGAGATTGAGTAGTCATCCATTTTTCTATTAAAAAATTACGCCCACGGAAATGTAGTTGTGTATGGCACCTGAACACAAAAAAGAAGCCAAATACAAAAAGGGTCCTCAGTGAGTGTGAATGCCATCAAAACAATATCCATCCCCCCACTCCCTAATAAAAAAATGTGATGTGCAATTTTCTCAGTGAAACACCTCTCTCCCCTAAAAATAATGCCATTACAATGAAGCCAGATGGCTCAGTTGACCACGAAAGACCCAATCCATGTTTGTCTCCACCCTTGGCGTCCCTGCATTCCCAATGCTCAAAGTAAACTCCAGAAGATGTCTATTGCTGAGGGATCATAAAGCTTATATACTTATATTTCTAAACTCATGCATAATCTCTGCTTGCAACTATTATGACTTGGAAAGAATAAGTTGTGACTTCTATGCATTACCAATAGTTTATAGAGGCATATTAGCAGTTATACACAATTAGATGCATTCGGTGCGATCACAGACTCATAAAGGCATGTGGGATCCCAAGAAATATTTCATCTAAAACTCAAAATGTGGGTCCCACATGTCTTTAAGTGTCTGTGATCGCATCGAATGCACCTATTGTGTATCCACACAAATATTTCTCTAGTTTATATTGTTTGTCTGATAAAGTTTACATTGACTGCACCACTTTTTAATGTTTGCAACACTTTCTGAGAATATATCATCTGTATAGAGGATATGAGATTTGTTTGTACTGAGAATATATCATGTTTATACATCATCACTTTTTTCTAAAGAGTGTGGGGAGATTATGTAACTTCTTTGCCGCTACTCCACACTTTTGCTTTTCTTCTTCTACACATAAATTTTTCCACATGTGCTTATGCAGATGACTAGCTCTTTCTAATAATCTTTAACCCCTAAAAAGCAAAAGAAAGATTCCAGCATAGTGCATGATGCTCCTAGATGCCATTAACATATTATCAGTTAAAACTTTCTTCTGACTCAATTATATGATGAACAGATGTATGATGATGCTGCAGTTATTTTGGCATTTGGAGACATACTAAAGTTCAGTTACGATTGTTTCATACTGTATTGAGATTTTCAGTTTTTCTAATATTGCATGCCCATGAGACATATTTTCTTATTCTAATGGGGCTTATTTAGTAATGGATAAAACTGGCATAAACGAATGGAGGCAGATTATTCCAAAGAAAACACAAACATATAAGTCTAAGGTGAACATTTGATTATCTAGGGTGCAAAAGAGACATGGCAATGAAATGTTATATCACCTAGTATCTACTGCTGGATCTGCTAATGCACATTCAGGTTTGGATGGTTTATGTTCTCTGTGGTTACAATCTTAACACTAGTAGAAGTACTACTGAGGGATCTAGTTTGTTAGATGACTTACCCTAAAAGAATTGGTAAATGAGATTTGATTTGTTCATTCACTTGATGAAATGAAT
Source organism: Pontederia paniculata (assembly GCA_001647135.1). Lineage (NCBI taxonomy): Eukaryota > Viridiplantae > Streptophyta > Magnoliopsida > Commelinales > Pontederiaceae > Pontederia > Pontederia paniculata. Next base: position 4,419 of record LTAE01008171.1, on the reverse strand, counting down.
TGGAGTAGGTTCAGGAGAGAAGGCAGAAGCTGTTAGAAGTTGGGATGAAACCAGATAATGGAGGGGGGAAAAGAGCATATTCTTTTTAATTCTTCCACTAAATATTACCTAATGGTAACGAGATGAAGATATTTTCTTCCTTTAGGGGCAATTGAGGATAATTTGAACTACATAAAATGCATGACTAATCTGTTTTCTGAATATTACAACTTAATGCTGCCTCTTTACAGATTCAGGTCAACTAATGCCGAGCGAAACGTACATATAGTTGTGACCTTATAAAAACTTCCAAGTAATTCCTTATACAAACTGGTTCAGAGACAATGCAAGTTAGCTTTCTCCTGATGCAATTAGTTAAAACAAATTACTGAACTCAACGTAGAACATGTTAAGATTGAAATTCATCTTAAAACTGGCAAACATCAAGTACGGTCCGTCCTAACATAAATCCACAAAGATACTGCTATTGAATATTTAAAATAAACTAAAATTGAATATTACAAAAAAAAGTAACTAAAAAAATATGAAAAAGTTCCACCAATGACCTGACCTAATCCAACCCGATCAAATGGAGATCAAGTTGAATTGGATTTGATGACTAATTTATTATCATTCCGATCCAACCCAACCCAATCCAATCAAAATTAATCGGGTTGAATCGGATTTGGGATCGGGTCGGGTCAAATGTGACCCATGAACAACCCTACTGCACATTTCTTTTGTGAAGGATAAGCTTTTCTTTTTATTTGCAAATTATTGAATTAAAAATTTAGCTTCTGTTCTTATGTTGCTGCTTTAATTTTTTCAGACGCGGAACATAGAAAAGACAAAATCCAAAGGTTCTAGAGGTGGGGAGTTGATTGTTCCAAACAAGATTGGCCAGCAGTTGACCACTCAGTTCGTGAACCATAATGCTGGTTCATCATCTAGATCTGACATTGCAAAACCATCTCAAGCAGGAAATCTTCAAGTTCTTAACCGAGAGAAAAATGGTATCCCCTCCACTGCCAAAGAGGCAATGAACGCTGACAACATAGTGAACCCTTTTGTCCTTGCTTCATCTGCAGCAAATCTCCCCCTGAAGAATTCTACTGACCAAAAGCTTCAATCATCAACTCAAATCTCCTTTTTGGAAAAGAAACCCCTTACTCAAGCCAAGAATAGAAATGATTTCTTCAATTTATTAAGAAAGAAAAGTTCTGCAAATTCCAATGCTATTCCTGATTCAGAATCCTGCTTGGATGAGTCAAATATGCAGACTCAGCATAGCACTTCTGTTCATGGAAATGATAATTTCTCATTGGTATCTGATTTGAACTATATCACAGAGAATGGAAATGATGTGAATGGACAAATCAATTCGTATGAAGGAACTGAAGGGCTTTCTGATATTAGTGAAAATAATTTTGATGCTGTTGATGATCCTGAAGAAGAAGCCTTCTTGCAATCTCTTGGATGGGATAAAAGTGTTAGGGAGGAAGCTCTGACAAAGGAGGAGATAGATGAATTTCTCGGGAAGGTAAAGTTTGTCTTATAATCTAAACTATCTTGTTAGCTATGCTTACTCCGAATAATCTTTTCATAAGTTAATTGTTGAGGTTTGCCAAGTATCTTAAATAAATTATTTTGCATCTTTCCAGTATGAGAAGCAAAGGCCGCTGAAGTTATCCCTACAACCATCAGCACTGCCCAAATGATGGCAATGGTCATCTCCTGGCATGAAGCATGAGCCTTTTTCTGCATGACAGATCGATGTTCTGTGATTAAGCGGTTTTCCTGAATGCAACTCAGAGTGATCGAAGTGTCGGTTGTTTGGAAATTAGGTTGTGACAGAAGCTTATTTTCTCACTTTTTGCTGCTGGTTGAATCAGAAAATGCAGAATAAAGACAGTTACGTGAGTGCATGGGCTGATGGCATGCTATCGTTAAGATATAGTCCTTCATACGTTTATCCTTTTTTTGTCATCATGAACTGTTTGGAGAGCAAAGTGGAAGTTACCTTTTTTTCCCTTCTTTTTCTTTCTTTTCGACCAAATTACAACTTTGCCATAGATGTTGCCCCACAAGGAATTAAATTACCTTAGAACTCTATTGGAAATCTCTGTTTGGCAGCATTTATGACCCATCTTATTTGTTCCTTATTTGTGTGAAAATAAAAAGTTTAGGCTTGGTGGATTACACTTCCTGGTTTAGTTCAAGTTTAACATTTCAAGAACTTTTTGCTACTAGTTGGATAAAATTTTGCAATTCTGCAACAATATATTTTATTTTATCCTAGTTTCTCAATTTTATTATTAATGAAATGTTTTTCATTTTTTATATTTTTTGGTTTTCGTTGACCTCTCAACTTCTTTTATCTCTCTCTCTCTCTCTCTCTATATATATATATATATATATATATATC
>LTAE01008170.1:12010-21126 GCA_001647135.1 Pontederia paniculata | reverse complement strand
AATTTTTTAATATTTTTCTTTCATCTCTCCATCTCTTCAATATTAATAAAAATATCAGTTATTTAACTCATCTCATAAATGATATTTGTAAATTATATTTCAATTAAATCTCATTTAATTTTCTCCACTTTCTTTTTTTCATTATCTTTGAAGATCATATTTTATAACATTTTATTTTTATTTTGTTGATTAGAAAAAATAGAATTAAAATATATATATATATATATATATATCATGCGCAGGGGAAGTTAGGTAATTAGGTTAAATGACTTCTCCTTTTTCCATTATCATTTATTTTTTTCTCCTTTTTTTGAATTTTCTAAAATGTTCACTTTTTCATTCTTTATATTTACTTTAATTCATTATTCCACACCATAAATTATTATAATTAATTTATAACCCACTACCTCATTTATCATCTTCATAAATACTCATTTATGTCATAAAGCCATCATCTAACCCACTATCTCCTTCATCCTCTTCATAAATATTCATTTATATCATTTGTCAATGTTAATTATCTTTTTTCCTCATTTTTTGACATTTTTTGCAATCTCCCTAATTAAAAAGTCTCTTGCAATAAATTTAGGCAGACATTTTTTTTGTTACATAACTCAATTTTTCGGTTACATATTATTTTATAACTTTATTATTCACTCTCCTTCTTTCTCCTCTCCCGAGTCATCATATTTCTTTTATGTTTATAAATTTATGTATTGAGAATAAATGACCACTAACTAAATACATATTTCTTTTACAGTTACAAATTTATGTAGTGGAATAAATGTCTACTAGCTCATTGAAGTAGTGACATTTTTATAAAGAATAAATTGTGACTAACTTATTAATGAGCAGGCATATCACATAACGGATGTCCTCCAAGTTTATTATATATGCTTCCTTTGGAAGTCTCCTCTTCCAAAAAATCTCGACGACATGGTATGCTATACCATGGAAAATGTTACATAAAAACTCATATTATTCTTTAGACGCCAATTATAAAATATCCTAACAAACTTTTCATTTTGGTTGCAAAGTCACTTGAAAATGCCACTTAACCTTTTTTTTCTTGATTTTACTATTTTCTATACTTAAGTTTCCATTTTTTACTTAACTTATTATACCATCTTTTCATTTAGTCAAGGATTAAAGACGCCAATGTTTTTCTATTGCAAAATCACCACAATCATTCTCTGCAACTAATTTACATCTATGCACTTTGTTACGAATTAAATGTAGTCATATTTTTCAATTGCAAAATCACATCATGCATACCCTGAATTAACATAGGAATAAAAATAAACAGTTAGAAAATTATTCATATTCTCACCTAATAAACAAACTTGGGCAAGAGAGAGCCTCAACCTATAATTGATCATTTTGCCTCATGTGTTTACATATAAAATTCCACCAATACCATTGTCATCTCTTCATTCAACTCAATTCCAAAACATCATATGCTCTTATGCTTCAAGTTTCAACTCCTACTCCTACATCTTGAAACGACTGAGTCAGTGCTCCCTTGCATGTTACTCCTCTGGTACTTAATTTTGTATATGACATCATTTTAAAATCAATGTCAATATAAAACAATTGCAACTTTGATATGTCAATCCATGTCCCATGTCCTCTGACTAATTTCTTACATATACCACATTTTTATTGTAAGTTGTACTTACGTGCATAGTGTAAAATCCCGCCTCAGTAATGAACTCTTTGCATATTGAGTCATTAGGACTTTGGTACTCTTATTTTTTATCTTGTGCATAATTTAAAGGCATTCATGCATTGTGATAATTTTGTAACTATGTTGAAAAGCTTCTTGAAGCATTATTTTTCTCATTTATTTGGCACTTTTTCCAGCTTTAAATTATATTTTCCACATACACTTACTCAAATGTGATAAATAAGAAGGTGAAAAGTCTAATCACATGAGTTTTTTTTGTTAAAATTATCAATATTTTTTAAATAACGAATAAAAAAGGTGAAAATTTCTCTAGATAAGTTTTTTTGTTAACAGAAAATAAAAAAAAATTATATGTTCTGCATGTTGCTTTAGCAAAAGCTCTAGAATGAACATAAAAAATATTATATGTTGTGGACAATTATTACAAGCTTAAACATTAGAAAGGCTAAAAGTCATTTTCTAATTTAATAAGAAAACTAAAAGTGACATTTTGATACTTGAGCTTTATATAGAAGTCATGCAAGTCTACAAGAATCTACCATTAAAAATAAGATTAGTTGATCTCCAATTATTTACTTGATGACTATGGTCGATAATTCATCCTTTCGGTGCAACAAATACAAGATAGTTTCAATTCTTTTCTCTGCTATTATTATTGTATTATGTAAAATGCAACTGTACTACGAGCACATATTAAATTTATTTATGTCTTTTACCAAAATAATATCAAATTATTTGTATTACGTAAAATTGTTATAATGATTGCTATATTTAATTTTAAGTAAAACTTTTATATATCAGTAATTATGATGGGAAGAAATAAATGAGCAAAGTAGGAATTGAATCCTAGACCTCTTGATAGAAATCAAACCCACCTAACCACTTAAGCTACTACATAATTTTGTTAATTTCTTAATATTTCATTTATATATTGACTTCAACTACTAGTATTCTATGTGGGTCCGCCCCTGCTTCTATTTTAATTATCTCCTTTCAACATTTATCACAACTTCTTTATTACATTTTGTTTGTTTTCCTCATTAATAAAAATAAATTAGGGCCCATTGTTTTCTTTTCATTGAAAATAATTTATTGGCATGAATTTTTATATATCATTTATATCGAAATTCCAAATTTAATTTTAGTTATTTTCAAATTATTTCTCATGATGAATGAAGTGAAGAAAAAAGTGATTAATGCGCAAATGTAAGTTTGTATGTTGGTCATAATCAAGGTTAAACATACTTTTTATATATTTTTGTTATATTAGCACAGATGAAAATTATACTTTATATAATTGCAAATTATAGTATGAAAAAATTATTTAAAATGAAATAAATATAATATAATAAAAGATAAATTTTGGGTTCTACTTAACCCTTCTATAATTGGGTAAGGCTTCATCTTTGTGTTCACTAAGTGGTCAATCTATATGTTGAGCAAGAGATTGCATCATAACTCGAGACAAAATGAACTAAAATAAAAGATCAATAACTTTATAAAATAAGTATTAAAAAATAATGAATAATCAGACTAAATGGATGTCGCATTTGATCGATCGAGTTAAGTCTGATTGGCCATAGGTTTGACTCAATCAAACTATAGATTAGTCTGATCAGAGTTCATCGGGTGATCAATTTGATCCGATGAACGCCAACAACCGATGATGATCATAGGAGGCAAAGAACTATGGTTAAATATAAATAATTTTTTTTAAAAAAAAAATATAAATTTTTATTTCTTAATATTAAAAGTAAAGAAATAATAAAAAGTGAATAAAATAATAGAATGAAATAAAGAAATATTAGAGTACTAGCTAATGCTAGAAATATTAAAATAAATAAATATAAGTATTGAGAAATTATTAACAATTACATTTATAAATAAAACATAATGGGTAATCAAATTAAGTTATACGCGACACAATTAGTATTTAGTGAAGTTATATTGCCAAATTCTCCTAGTGTTAAATCCCTCAATACCATAATTATAGTTAAGAAATAAATGTATTCAAGCTAAATTTTAATAAATTTGTAAAAGATACATATTCAAATTATTTAAATCGCGCATCGCGTGATCACTTTACCTTGTTATGAATATAAAGCAAGTTAAGAAAATGGTGTCACAAAAAGAATTAAACAGTGTTTGATTGAAATGAGAATTTTTTAATATTTTATTAAATATAATTAGGGATTATATAAAGTATTAATTATAATTCATTAATATAATTCTAATTGTTGAATTAAATAATAATAAAATCATTACCACTAATTATAATTATACAAAGTAACATATAATTAGTTTCTTTATTTATAATAAAATATTAACTACTAAATAATTATGATATTATAGTAATTAACTAATACTTGCAAAGACTAATTAATATTTTTCGTCATTCTATTCTTAGTAATATATTTTACCTAATAATTAATTATATTTATGAAATTATATTTATGAAATTATATTATTTATTATTCATCTATAACGTCTCACTTTTGTGCAAAATTTATAAAATGCTAAAAAAATAATTAATAATATAATTATGAATATAAAATTATTAATAGATCAAGTTAAAAAAATTGGTGGCACAAAAGAACATGTTTTTGCCATTGGCAAGAACATTTTGTTCTTGTGTAAAGAATTAAAGTAAATGATTTCATCAACTTTAAGATGGTTTTATAATTTGATAAAATAAAATTGTTCTTGATAAAAGCTGGAATAAAAAAATATTTTTTATTATTCCCATACCAAACAAGTTCAAAGGGTCTGTTTGGCATGGAAATTAGAGTTAAAAGAATAAATGCAATAATATAGTATAGTTAGAATAAGATTTAATGGAGGCGTACTCTATTTAAGTATGGAGTACATTATGTATTTTATCATTTGGATCGTTGAATCTAAACTACATGATTAATGATAAATAATCTATTTAATATTTATATTTTTTTATTTATTTTTATCAACGATAAATTTTAATCCAACAATTCAAATGATATGATACATGATATATCTTATTTAAATAGATAAAAGTGAATTCATGAGTTTCTTAGAACTGGACTTATTCTATTTTTTTGTTATTTTACGAATTTCAAGATGATTTTAAAAAATCAAGATGTTAAAAAAGTTAATTCTATTTCAAGAGGTTTTAGCTACATTTTAAGAATAACTCCATAGACTCCTCTCTATTCACAATTCAAATAGCTCTGAAATGATTTTCACATCCTAATTCTATAAATACAATTTATTTGTTCGAGATATGCAATTAAGTAACAACCGTTGTTCTATAGAAATTAATGAGTTGGCTTGATGACTTGAATAGCTTGGCAAGAGACCAAATGGAGATCCAACATTATAGGTGGAGGAAGGACTAAAGAAGTGTTTGAATCGAAGAGGAAGGAAGATAACCAAGAAAGAGATAGAAATTATTTTTATTTGAATAATAAAAATTTTAAAGCATGTTTGATTAAGAGATGGGAGCCGGATTAAGATCTTATTTTTGATATTTTAACCAAATAACCTTGGGTTAAGTTTGTGGTCCTTATATGTAATTATTACAAGAAGATAAAAGGTGGGTCATCTGTTGGGGACAAATGTTAGGATGAAAACATTTTGTTCTACAACAAAATTATTGCATCCAAATGGACTCTCAGAAGAGAAGTTAAAAATAATCTTTTTTTCTTCTTCTAATTAATTAAAAAATATTTTTTAAAATGGAAATTGAAGAGAAAATAAAAAAAATGTATCCTTCATTATCCTCCCCTTTCCCTCCTGAGAAAAGGGATTCATATTTTTCTTTTCTTTTTTTATAGAGAGCACACTGTAAGTGTTTGGATACTCAAACTAAGAAAAAAGAGTAATCTACTCCCTGATGTTCTCAGTTAAAGCTTCATACAGGACTGCCAACCTTAGGCACATTATGCCTTTGTCAACTCCCACTCAAGATGAAACAATCTATAATTTTGTTAGAACCAGCAATAGAAACAATTCACACTTATGGATGGATTTGTTTTTCATTTACATAATTATTGAAACTCATGAATAAGTAATTATACGCCACAACACATAAAACAACTTAAGAGTTCACGCTATCATGTTTACATTCAGCTGACATATCTGAAAAACTAGAAAATCCGGTGTTCCTCCTACTAAGTAGAGCATACCAGTGACTATAACGAAAACCGTCTGTTACGTTTTTCTCCTTGGATGGCTTGTTAGTCCAGGGCCAGGCAACCCTTCAAATAAATCTGAAAGGTGTGTCTCCAAATCTTCTGCAGTGTACTTCATATATTTTGCTCCATGTCGACCCTCTAATTGACTGCCAAACCTTCCTACGAAAGAGCGATAGGCTGGGATGACCATCTCCGAGATCGAAATCCTCAGCTCTTCACGAAGCTGGGGATCGGGTACTTTCCAACATGTCTGAACCCTATATATTTCTTCGAATGACAAGTTGAAGTTTTTGAATCTCTCCTTGAGAGCAACCTTTGAAATGCCATGAGAACCACCACTCCCACTTCCAAAGCCATCATCCTTCAAATGTGATAACACTTTTGTCCAAGAGGCGCGGAGATAGCTTGTGGCATACTGACGAACTCGTCCGCGATGCCTTCTGATCCAATCATCTCCTAAAAGTTTCCCGAGTTCTGAATCCTTCACTTTCTGGACTATGTAGAGTATATTATTCATCAGGAATATATACTGCATTGCTCCATCTTCATAAAATTTAGCCTTCTCTTCCAGATTGCTTTCCAAATACGATATAAGCAAAAGCAAACGCCGACCTAGCGGACTCCTGCTTTGGTGCTTATCACCGCTCTTACTCCCATCACCATCAGGACTACCATGATCTTCGTCACTGGTTCCGCCATCATCCAACAGTAAATCTAGCGAGTCATTGTAAACCACCAGCAACCTAATGTAGTTCATCACATAACGAGTGAGAGGATGTAGCTCACCAGCCAGCATTGGCTTCCGAGATGCTTCTTTCTGAATTGCATTCTCAAATTCCAATAGAGTGCCCCTCACAGCATCACCCAACCTCTTCAAACTCCCACCTGCCTCTTCACAGATGAAGTCCTTCGATTCTTCCCCTGAGAACAAGGCCTGCAGGTCTGGCAGAACTTCTGCAAGGGCTTCATACATGTCCAGAATTCTAAAAAGCTTCTCTGACGACCGTTGGCAAATTGCAATGGCATCTGCAAAATTGAGCAGCTGCATGATACACCCTTTAGCCGTTTCCAAGAAGCACTCCTCCTGGAGCTCCTCAGACGCTGCAATAACGTATTCACAAAGACGCTTCTCTCCCATAAGAACCCTAACAAGCATCTTGACAGCTTGAAGCCACTTCTTCATCATGTCATCCAGCATTCGCCACTCGGTGCGCTGTACCTCCTCAATGCTCATGCGGTCGACACCAAGGATGGAGATGCACTCGTCCAGGGCCTCACGGCGGGCACTGCAGTAGACCTGGCGGAGTTCACGATCGTACTTTGCCAAAATCATTCTGTCGGCAATAGACTTCAGATCAGTGGCAGCATCCGGATGGATCAGATCCATGTTCTTGTCATCCATAAGACTACTCCCGGACCTTTCTTTCGGGCTGCCCTCCAGCTGTGGAGGCTGGAGTTGTTGTTGTTGCTCGTTTTCCACTACTGAACCCTCCAAGTCCTCAATCGCGTCACCATTGTCGGAGGCGAAAGAGAGGGAAAGGCGCCGGATGGAGCAGTAAAGCCCGTTGGAATCGAGGGGCACAACGTTGCGCGCCATCAGGTTGCGGAATTCCTCCTCGAGCCGCGACATGGCCATATGAAGCGCGTTGTCAGCGCGGCCAGCGAGTCGGTCGTTCCGGCCAGCCTCTGCAGCGACCAATACGTAGACAATATCGTCGACGGCAGAGAGGTACTCGACGGCGGCGCCGCCGGTGGGCGAGGCGGCGGGGTCCCAGAGGAGGGCGTCGGTGGCGTCCCAGCGGTTGACGACCCGCTCGGCCTTCTCAAGACGGAGCTCAACCTCGTACGTAGGAACGCCCTTGCCGGAAGAGGAAGAGAAGAGGAGGTCGTTGTGGATCGACGAGAGGCGATTGTCGAAGCCCGAGAGGATGCGGATCATGTCCTCAGCGGCATTCTTGGATGTGGCAAGGCTCTTCACGATCTGTTGCGCCGCGGCAATCACCTTCTCCTGGCCATCCACCCTCGCGGCCGCCGCCATCGCACGCCCACGTCGGCGCTCGGCCTCCGGCGATACGCCGCCCTCTATGTTGACTGTCTCCACAGGCGACGCCGGCCTGCGAAAACTTCCCGGTGGATTGTGATGCAGAGAAATCGGAGACAGTAGGGTTAGGGTTAGGGTTTGGTTTGGAGATTCGAAATCGAAGGAAGGAGGAGGCTTATGGTTTTGAAGTGGAAGAGGAGGAGCAAATGGTGGGAGAACTGGATTCGCATCCACATCCAAAAATGGGTGCTCGGGTTGCCAAGTTTGTTGTGTAATTTTTTGCTCAGTTTCTAATGCCGGAAAAAAAGTTGATTGGTTTTATTTCTCTCTTTTTTGGAAGTGAAAAAATTCCATGGAGGATACATGTTATTTTTTTAATTATTTATTTATGTAAAAGAAGAAAAAATAGAAAATGTTGAGATAAGATTTGCTACTTTAATTTATTCTTAGAGAGTTAAATAAATCCAAGTAACCGCAGAACATTTTTTTATTGGCGTTACGGAAACATTCCTTTGTGATTTTAAAAGTTCTTGGGATAAACTTATTTCTGTCGGCCATTAGTTAAATATAATTGTTTTTTTTACAGAAATTACCTTCCCATAGTTCTTTTTTCATCAGTCTGCCACGTGTGTTAGCTTGGACACCCACTCTGGGTCTTTAAGCTTACTAATATTATTAATTGAAAAAAATGTCATTATAATAATTGTTAATATTTTAATTTTTTCATAAAATAGAGCCGATGATAATATTTTTTGAGTGTCACTCTTAATCAAAATATTATAATATATATATATATATATATATATATATATATTAAAACTAGATAAGCTTTATCCCTTTCCTTACATAATAAGTAATAGTCAGCAAATAAATTAATGTTTCATTTTGTCTATGCTTATTATTTTCCTAAGTTCTTATATTTTGACAAATTTATATTTGACCTTCCTAATCATCATGTTTTGAACGCTCCAAACTTCATCTTAGTATATTTACATGATTGACATTGAAAAAACAAATGACACGTTGAATTTAGAGGTGAAGATATTCTTATCTATATCGGTTATCAAATTTCCATCAATATAAAACATATTATTCTTTGTAGTTGAAGGAATTGTGCTTGAATATTCAATTATATATTACCTAAAATATATTAGTAATTTAGTTTCATACTTGATCATAATATATTGTTAACTCATTAACTGCTTATACCACATGTTAT
>LTAE01008169.1:0-21128 GCA_001647135.1 Pontederia paniculata | reverse complement strand
GAAACAGAAAAGTAAAATAAAGATAAAATGAATATTCAAAATGATAATGGGTGATGGCTAGGGCCTAGATGATAGTACGGAAAACATATGAACTGAGAATTGTCACAGAGACACTTAACACATGAAATCTCTCAACAATTACCTTTAGATGGATTAGGAACATGTCTAGGTATGATCTTCCTTAATGGATAAATCAACTATTTTGATGATGTTAACCTAACCAACACTCCTTAACGATTTTACTTTTCATATTAATATCACATAAGACAATCAATACTATTCCTAGACTATTAAATTACCCTTAATGAGTTAACCTAACAGATCACACCCTACTCTGTCCTTAATGGATCAAAGCAACATGTCATGAATTGCAAATGTCAATCACACTGCACAATTAATGATCAACACAAAATTATAACTCTGACAAACATGATCTGGACAATGAATGACTAATATCAATAATAAAAAGTCTGAAAAACATAGAATCATTCAAAACCTAAGAACAAGTTTCCACAAATTAAATTCTTCCTTAAAGAATTATAGAGAGTAAGATAGATAAATTGTTCATTCCAACAGTAAGTGGAACAGGAAATACTCTTTCGGACGGTAGACAACTCAGAAACGCCTCCTTAACGAATGATCGAATTCTTCTTCATCCAGCAGCCCTTTGGGAGTAAAACTTTATTCTCTAGCTTCAAAGTACAAGATGACGGCTCCTAGCATGCCTTCTCAGGTTTCATACGAAATTTATTTATACCCTTGGGTTTTTAGGGCTGAAGATAGAATCTTCGTGTAAGCCTTTTGGTCAAACCCCCTTTCGATCAAGGGTGGTGACTGAAACCTCATCAAAATAGCCTTCATATCCCACAAAACAACTCTCAAACTGGATCTCCGTATTCTTAAATTAAATCAGAATCTTCTTGGCCATTGAACCGCTTCGAAATTGCAAATATATCATTGTCCGTATCTTCCTCAGGCCCGTGATAGGATATCACGGCCCGTAAGTCTATTTGGTACTTCTCTGCTCATCATGTCATGGGTCGTGATGATTTATTACAACCCGTAACTCGGGCCCTGATCTAATGTCTTCAAGCCTTCTTCTTTGACTTACGGTCCGTGACTCCTTTCACGGCCCGTAATAAAATGTTCTACAATTAATGGCGCGTCGGTAGATGTCGTAACTTCTGATCACGTCCCGTAAATGGTGGTATAACGATCCGTTACATAGTGTTATGACCCATGAAGTTCTGCCTGTGCACTCTGAACTAGCCATAACACTCCATGATGGCTCATTATGGTTGAAAGCCTGTAGCAGCTGATCTCCTTACGGCCCGTGATAACGAATCTCAGCTCGTAACTAAACTGATGTGCTTCCAGGAGTGGCAGTAATCATTCGTAACGACTCGTGATGAACTTTGCTATTGCTGATGTTGTATTCGTCATGACCCGTAACAACTATCACGAACCATAGTGAACCCTGGAGTTATGATTTCTCTCGGGAATTTGGCCCTTTCTCCAAATTTAATCCATTTGTGCTCTTCCGAAGCCTTTCCTGATTATTTCCTGCAAAATTACACCGAACAAGAGTAGATTTCGGACTCGGAAGAATATAATCAAATAAAGCATAAAATAGATGCATGCAATGACATAACAATCCAAAAACGTGCCTAATGCAAGCCCTAAAACATGTTAGAAAATGCACGCATAAGAACACTGCATCATGCCCTAATCCGGCCCCAAATCCCCAACCGTCGATGCTTCCTATTCCCAAGTCCACTAGCAACATTAAAGCAAGTACGAAGCCACAATGGTCGCTACTCGAGGGTGAGTCACCGGGCACATTTGGTGTCCAAAACTGAAGAAGGGGTCAGTTGGCAGCACACCAGCGAATCTGATTGACCTGGGGGTACAGGAAGCACACCGGTTGCTCCCACGCAAATCCCAGCAACAGCCTCTACACCGACTCATCCTCAACAAGCACCACCATCGAACCCTACCCGCAAGAAGACCGTCGTCAAGAAGTCCGGGAAGCCTCTGCACCAGAAACTCTCACATCTTTCAAACGGTTTATCCTTGAGTGAAGAGAAGATGACAACACCAACAATGGGCGAGGAAGGCACTACAACAACAACCAAACTGCTAGCATTGTCATCGACAACATCAATTTCACCTTCTCCGCCATGAAACTCAGAACAACCATCGGAAGTCTTCAGAACACCGCCACAGTTGCCGGCCACTACGGAGCCACTATTGGACTCATCGCCGTCCAGCGAAGCTACCCAGCCCCTGAGTCCTCCTCACTAGGAAATCAGCGACACTAGCGGAGCCTACTACTGTGAATGTGACACTAACTACAAGGTCCATCCCCAGGGAAGCAATATTGCCAACAAAGGTAGCGCAGAAGCCTTACAATCTTCAGCTACTGAAGCATCTCAAGCATCTGAAGTAGCTGAAGCATCCGTGACAGTTGAAGAATCAGCATCATCCTCAGCTCAAGAAATACCTTAAGCTGAATAATCCACCTCTATACCGGCATCAATGAAGCTCCTACTCCTCTTAGCACCCAGGGAACCTTGTATTCAGGGATAAAGAGCATGAACGGCGCTACCAAGTGTTAAACAACAGAGCCTTCTACCCCACATGCTTCCCCGATTGTAGCACACTCAAGAAGTTGGGATTCTTCGAGGACTTCAAAACACTTACCTCCGAGATGCAAGCTTCAAACTTTTTCCTCCAAGACTGGGACACCTATCAAACAATCACCAAAGAATTCCTTAGCAACTTAGAAGTATCCGAGGAAGATCGACAGACTACATTTCGTTTCTTTAATAATGAATTCAGATGTACATTCAATGAATTTTGAAAAGAACTCGGGCTGCCCTATGCCATTGTGCCAAGATCTTCAGCCTATGACCCCAAGCGAGTTTGGAAATGGACCACTGGTGAAGATGACCTACAAATCAATGCAGCAAAGTCTTCTTGCATTCATAGCCCAGTTATCAGATACTTCCATAGAGTACACGCTTATGGGCCGCACGAATACTGAGTTCATTGTCAAGGAAGTTTAGCTCTACATTATTTGGGCATTTTCGAAGCAGAAGAAAATTGACCTTGTTGGAATTTTCTTGACCAATCTGGGGAAATTGGCAAGACAAGACAAAGGGACTTTTGTGGTCGGAGGGTTAGTGACGCCAATTGTAGAGTCTTGTGGAATTAACATCAGGTCACTAAAGGATGTTTCTGCTATGGGAAGTAAAGGATGTTTCTACTATGGGAAGAATCAACATGAATACCTTGATTCACATGAAGATTGTAAACTGCGAAAATGATGGACACTACCTGATTATCAGAAATCCCTCCCATAGTATCAACGATGTATCTTGAAATTTATTTGTGGAGATTTTTATTGTAAAAGGGAAAACCTAGAGAAACCCTAATTTTCATATAAAATTTATTTCCCCAATTTCTTTTGTGTATGCCACGATGTGTTTAATGCTTCTCATGCTTTATATGATGTTATAATCTATTAGCATCCTGTAGAGGAATAACAGATCGTGATTTCATATGCACCCCTAAATTGATTCATGAATTATTGTAGTCAAACATGTCATACCACACTTAGTATCATCCTAGGAGAGGAATACAGGGTGTGAGGTCTGTGAGATTGTCATCTTGGGAGAGGAACAATCCATAGTTTAGGGATTACAGATCATTGCATCTCAAAACCTTAATAGATTAGATTGTCGTCTTGGAGAAGAGGAATAAAGTCTATAGATTTGAGGAAGTTGATGTATCCTGGAGAGGACATTAGAATTTAGATAAACCTTAATCCTTTTAAGAATTGGTGGATTTGAATATTAATCATTTAGTTCATATTCCCTACTTATTCATCCGAGTCCAGTGCTTGATGTCATCACTCTGACGCTTATTGATCATATCATTATCATTTACTTTTATTTTAATTTATTCTAAAACATATGTTATTAAAAGACAACATATTCCTCTCCTTAGTTAAGTGAGTCAACTTTAGGATAACAATTTTCTCATGGGATCGACACTCTACTCGTTCTCTATTACATGATATGACAAGTGCACTTGCTAGCGATTTACATGTATACTTAGCATGCATCAAGGTACTTATACTTAGCCACCCTCAAGGTCCTGAATCCCTGCCCTTGTAAATGATCTGAATAAGAAAAAAGATAAAGAGCAAAGAGCTCCTCCCTTATATTTATATTCATGTATCACCTTCCTTGCATAGAGGTATTTTCCTTTTCGTTTTAAATAATAACCACTCCACTGACTTCACACGTTGAACCAAGAGTGTGTGACTGAGTCACACCCTGAACACCCCATTTTAGTATTCTAAGAAGAACTAATGGGATGGTGTTGTAGGGACT
Source organism: Pontederia paniculata (assembly GCA_001647135.1). Classification (NCBI taxonomy): domain Eukaryota; kingdom Viridiplantae; phylum Streptophyta; class Magnoliopsida; order Commelinales; family Pontederiaceae; genus Pontederia; species Pontederia paniculata. Next base: position 16,728 of record LTAE01008169.1, on the reverse strand, counting down.
TGATTGCTCCTATCTAAATAAACTACTCCTTTGATCCTACATGTGAAGACATCAAGAGTATGCTCTTTTGAGCACTCCTAGCATCCAAGCTTAGTATTCGAGTAAGAAAATATAGGATATGCTGAGGGAAATTGTCTTCTTCCTTTCACCCCTTGATGATGGAAAATAGGATGATACATGAAGAACAGGAGAAAGAAAAAAAAATATGAGTAAAAGTGCAGCTAGTAACCCAAATAGTTGATCATCATTGTGCATGTGATTTAGGGATTTCAAGACTGAGAAATGCACCTAGGAGCAAGTACCACAAGGCTTTGTAGCCTTGAGCTGCACAGAGACATGGGTTTCATTGGTCTTAGGAGGGAAATCAATTGGCTAAAAACGTTTATAATGTAACTAGGGATCCAGGTGATATGGAAAGGGAAGTGTTTGATGACATACACTCATTTTGTGGTTATTTCTAAAAGTACTCCTTTTGCCTTAAATTTTCTAACACTTTTCTTGAGGTCAAGCAAAAGCTTAAGTTTGGGAGAATTATGATGACAAAAAAAATTGGCCCTAAGTTTCATTTGCAAAGTCACATTCTAACTATGAATTTTGTACATTTATATGCATATCATCACATATTTTTATGACCTTTGCATTTTTTGAAATTTCCTGAATATAAATACATCTTTTCACACCCTAAACTCTTTTAAGTGGAATTATGAGTGATTACATTTGATTTTCCTGAAGGGACCTAGCGGAGGTCAACCTACACTTTTGCATGAACCCGGGAGCTGGGGGCACCTGTATAGATATTCACACCTTGATGCCACTACCTGCAAAGGAATGCTATAAGACAAATCTTCAACTACCTACTCATGCAGATTCCTCTGTCACTTTTGACTGTTACTCCAGCAGATTCCTCTGCTATTTTGGGACATTGTATGCAGAAGGTAGCAGGGGAGAAGTGGCGAGGATTCATTGGAAGATAGGGAAGATATAAAAGGAAAAAGAGACAATGTTAAAGGGGTTTTCACATTAGAGAAGGAGGGAGGAACCGCCATTGGATTTTGGGAGAAGAAGAAGAAGAAGAAGAACCAAAGCTGAGGTGGGGTCGAAGGCCAAGCTCTAGGTTGATTACCATATTTCAGCAAGGAAGAAGGAGAGACCGATGGGAAGTATCATTAGTATTTGCAATTTCAGCTTTTGCAAGTTTCCAGAGATGAATTTTGTTTGGATATTTGCTTGATGTTTGTAATGGTTGTGATTGGCTAAACATTTTAAGCCCAGACATGGGAGCATTTTAGAGCTCTATCTTGCTGTTTTGAACCACTCTTGTATGATTTAAATGTTTCCATAAAACCTTTCAACATGCTCTTATATAATATGTTGATTTCATGTGTTGTTTTTGAGGTTATGGGTTACTTGTGATTCCTTTCTTAGCGGACGGTATGAGCCGAGGGGAGATACCTTTCCATTGAGGAGCAATAGCGTGTAGCTCGTATATATTAATTTGTAACTAGATTTTACATCACACCTTTGTTGCAACCCTCTCTCGAGAGGGAAGGATATGTTGCGAGGGAACTACTAGGATCTGAGAGAGGAGTAGAGTTATAAGAGGTGTGATTTGTATTCTATCTTCATGTGGCGTAGGCCTAGAGTTATAACCCCTTTTCAGAGGGATCCGTGTACGGCTGAGAGGTCCTCAACAAGTACCTAGAATAGATTGAAAAGAGGATGTCCAATGCATCGAGGGGATTGCATGTGAAAACCTCTAGGGATTTGAGCTACATGCCTTGACAACGAGGGTAGCTGGGCTTGTCATCTTCATATCTCAGGTTATTATTGGTTGTGCTTGATGTTTCGGTAGCAAGTTAAAGTTTGAAATGACTCCCATGTCCCGGGAATTTCTCATATTTGAGTGATTCTTCTTCTTTCGCATTTTTGTTCAGATCCTTCTCACTTTAAATCTTAAAGACATTAAAAGTATTTTGTTTTATTTTTTCTTTTCATATTCAAGTTCCATTTCATCTAATTTTCTACACAAGATTTTCCCCCTTTTGATTCAATTTATGGTAGGATAGAGTAGTTGGATTGTGGAAATCTTATTTCCCTGTGGATTTTACCCTAAAATACTACTACGGAGTCTTTATACTTGCAACTGAAGTGTGTGTTTAAGAGATATTTCAAAGCTTGTTTATTTTGCCGAACTGTTTTGGTTGCCCCAGCTCGAGAAATTCACACCTTGAAAGATCAGGAGCTGGGTGCCTTTTTACACATATCACATACTTCATCAATATAAGAATAATTGATTTTTTACTATATTGTCTTAGCTTATTCTTTTGCTTTTATTTTATCATGAAAAATTTTATCAGCCATGCATACTAGGCATTATAGCTCACAAGAAAATTGCTTTCCTTATTTTGGATCCTACAAGTGAGTGATCTGCAGTGATGTACTAGCTGGTGGCACATGCGGTGGCTGATGCTCCTGATGGATGTTACTTGCACATGATTAGTGGTCCTTAGTCATGATGTTTCCGTTTTAGTTCTTTTTCATTGAGTTGTAGTAGTTTAGTCCATTGAGACATTTTTATATTGGGTAAGGCTTCCACATTTTACTATATGAAAAGAGTTTTAATTTTTTTTATTTCTTTCACATTTTGTTAACTAGTCAAATAATCAATCATAGAATCAAAGTATGGACTGTCATAACGTCTCTACGAGGGCACTTTGCCACGTAATGGAATGTGCTTTTGGAGGCATTTTATAATAATTTTTCCTAATTCCAAATCTATCATTTTTCCTTCCATGAACATGGGTCGTGTCATCTCCCAAGAAGAAATCACTGGACCATGTAATCTATATGAAAATTCAGAAATCTCCTTCCATGAACATGGGTCGTGTCATCTCCCAAGAAGAAACCACTGGACCATGTAGCATACTATATCACCTTGATGCAAAATGAATATATCTGAAAATAATGATAAGCATTGTGCTACATTTTGCTAAATCAAATTTGTTCGAGAATACAAAACCTATATGGAGTAAGAATTGTTCGATGAAAAGATCATGTTGGAATGTAAAATAGACCGCACCGACCAACCGGATGAGAGGACATGCACCCACAAGATGAGGTGGTTTGGTCATGTTCAGAGAAGGCCATTAGATGCGCCAGTAAGGAGGGTAGAGCAAACAATCTGGAGTCCGATTAAAAGAGGGAGAGGAAGACCAAAGCGAACACTTGACGAGCTAATAAGATCTATTAACGAATAATATACCTAAAAATTTGGTTACTGATAGAGCGCAATGGCGTCGTGTGATCCATGTAGCCGACCCCACCTAGTGGGATAAGGCTTTGTTGTTGTTGTTGTTGTTGTTGTTGGAAGGAAAAATGCTATAAAAGGAAAATAATTAAAGAAAATAATTTGGAAATAAGAATACATGGAAGGAGAATAAAAGTAAATTAAAAAAAATTATGATAATAAATGATAGTTAAATAAAAAGATAGGAAAGTTCAAATGAATTTGAATTAAAATAATTAATATAATTACAATAATATCAATCTATGATTTTTAGGTAAATATTAAAGTCTCTAAAAGGGAAATAATTGGCAAAAAAAATGGAAATAAAATAATAAATGAGAGGATATGGAATAAGGAAAATAAATAAAACTAGAAATGAAAGAGGTGGAATTAAAATAAAAGGAAAGTTAACAATAATTTAGGTCATAATAATAATATTGATTTATTTGTATTATATAATTAATTATATGTCAATTATCATGAACTTTTTTGTAGGCATTATTTGTTTAGTATAACAAATAATTAAAGAAAAAGGGTCAACCCAAATTAAGATGAAAGGAAAAAAAAAAAGAAAAAGTAGAAACATTAGGGAAAATGAAAATGCAATGATAAAATAAACGAGGAGAATTGATAGAAAAAATAAGAAAAGAAAGAATCTAAAAATAAATAAAATATTGTAAACTAAGAAGAAAATTAAGAATGCTTAAAAGTAAAATAAATTAATATAACATCATTATTGTTATATAATGATAATATATCAACTACCATTATTTTGATATTTTAAATATATAATAAATAATATCTCATATTATATCTAATTATCAGTAGGTTTTATTATATTTTTATGTATAACATAATATTAATTGTTCTATATATATTATAAATGATTGTAAATTCAGTTCAATCTCATCGAACCGATCTAATCGTAACTCAATTGGACGTCTGATCCGATTATGGAAATATTGATTCCACTATCTAAATCTAAATATTGGACTCCTTGCAAACAATTAGCGTGCTTATAAAATCTATGAGCGAGCTTTTTATTAAGTGATCATATCAAGACCACTTCAATTCCTCCAAAGAACTACAATAAATAACTTAGCAATGGCCGCCAGAGGAAGGAGCTCAAGAGTGCACATTTAAAATTGAAGAGTATTAATAAGTGTAGAGTCAATTGATAAGAAGTTATATATACTAATATTTTGATCATTCGAATCATTATATATAGTTATTTGGGGAGGTAAATGGCCAAAAGATGTGTAGAATAATAAATTGTCAAATTCACTGGGAGAGGAACTAAAAAAAAATAAGAATGTCCTAAAATCTATATAAAAAATAGGCCTATACTTGATGGCTCAAGACAAAAGTACAAAGACTTGATCTAACTTCTTTTTAAAAAAAATTGAAGAGTCTATTAATAAGAATATATATTATGTTTGAAAAATTATTGATAAAAATGTATACATAGTAATACCTTGATTATTCAAATGATGATAAGTAATTATTTGAGGTAAATGACCAAAAGATCTTTATCATTTATAATGTAATTAATTGTCACATTTAATATGGGAAGAATTAAAAAAAGTAGGTCTAATACTTAAAGGATTATATATAGATTTATCTTTCTTTTTTTCCTGTAAATGGTATATCACAAGATGATATTAATTTAGAGTTTATAGAAATAAGTGCTATTTAATAGCAATGAAGTATCAGTTAACAGTTTTGACCTTTAGCCAATGTAAAAAACCTATAAATATGTGATCCTCCACATCACATCATAGTTCCAGCCATCCACTAAAACCAAGCGCCATAGCAATGGCCACAAGATCATATACACATATGTTGTTGGCCTCCATCTTCATGGTTGGGCTGATGTTGTCGAGCATGCCACGCTACATTCGCGGTGACATAACATGCAACCAGGTGTATTCGGCTCTGCGACCGTGTACCTTTTACCTAATGCTCGGCACGTCGAGTCCGTCGAACAACTGCTGCAATGGCGTGCGGTCAATGGTGGTAGCTGGGCACACGACGCATGACCGACGGACCATCTGCGGCTGCATCGTTTCGAAGGTAGCGAAGTATCCCAGGGCCATCCAAAACCGCATTGCCAGTGTCCCAGCCAAATGTCACGTCTCCCTTCCATTCCAGATCAGCCCCGACATGAACTGTAGCACGTAATTATTTAATACCTAACCAATTAACCATATATATATATATTATTTTAACCCTTATTATTATAGATAAAAAAGTAGAAAATCATAGATAAATAAATATTTAAAATTGATAATTTTAGAATGTTTTTTAATCTGAAAGAAAGTTCCCCCCTTTTGTCCATTATTAATAGTTTTACTACTTTTGCAGAATAAGTTGAAGTCAACATAATAAGCTAGTGACTTGCTGCAGTGTTACAGGAATAAGACACAATGGAGGAGTTGCTTTGTAGTGATGCGTTCCTCTTGGTGTGCTTGTTACTCTTTAATCTATGTTCAATGGTGCCTTCTAAAAGTCTAATATTAGCAAGAAAATGCACTCTTTCCTAATAAAAAAAAGTGTCCATGCTGTTGCTAAGATCCAAGCTCATCATCCATTATGCAAATTTTTACCTCGATACCAAGGAGCTAGAAAAGCAATATATATATATATATATATATATATATATAATAAAAGATAATTATGTTAACCTAGATAAAGGGAAAAAAATAGAAGAAACAATAATAAAAAGGAAGTAGGGAAATAATAATAATTAATAATCTTACGCCAAAAAAAATAAAACAATTATTTAATTACTTGGTGGGGCCCACACAGTAACTCAATTTGCCTCCTATTAAATCTTTTACACCTCATCCTACACCTTTTTAATATAAAAGGAGGTTTAACCTCTTCAGTTGGTCAAACAGAGAAAGAAACTTCAACATCCAAAATCAACACTCGTCACTTGGCGAAACATAAACTTGAAGACGCTACAATATTACTTTTCTGACTTGACTTGACCAAAAGACTAGTCTACAATATGTGAAAATAATAACTTTTAAAATAAAACTCTTTTCAATAGTCTAGCCTAATAAATTATCCTTTTACATCCATTCAAAATAAAAGAAAGACAAAACTAATAAAATTCAGTAACGACTAATTTGATTCAAGTTAAACTTTTATCATGTGCAAGCCTTCACATCACGAATGCATGTATCACTAGTGTCACCATATATCAATTGCATTCATCGCATTTATGATCAAAAGCAGGGGAGATAATTCTCCGATGAGCGGTGAAGCCCAATATGTAAAGAAAATGCAATAGGAAAAAATATATAAAAAGACATGACAAAGAACATTAAAATAATAATTCTATTTTTCCTTTACTTTACCTTTTCATTACCTCTTCTTCAGTTGTAAAAATATTAGTAATAGTTTACTTAGTTTAGTTGCAAAAAATTGCATTGCTATGAAACAAAGCCCAATTATTCTCTATTCAATAGGTTCAAACCCAATTCAATCTTTACTTAAGTCCTATGTTAAATTATACAAATTAATTGTGAGCCTTCATAAAGGTCATTGGTTTATTTCTTGATTCCATTAAGGTTAGCTAAGACCGAAGAAAATTTGTTAAACAATAGTGACAGTTGGTACCGAAGGAACCCAATTAAACCAGTAGTAATCCTTTAAAGGATTTCCTAAAGGAACCCAATTAAAAATTGAAATAGTAGGAACTCGTTTGCACTTGTTCCTAAAAAAACCCAATTGAACCAATGGGAACCCATTTCCAATTATTTTCGAAGGAACTCATAGACAAATGTCCCTAAAGAAACCCAATTCCTCCACAACAAGGAGTTAATTCATCAAGAATCAATTCATCCTCTTCATGGGCGATTCAATCACATGCAATATTTATTTTTAAATCCTATTATCATACAAAATCTATGTTTTTCTCTTCAAGCAATAATCAAGACTTAACAAAATAAAAACTTATTTAACAATCTCTTTTCAACAATAGGAACACGACCCACATTCTCACGGACATAGTATGTTTCGTGTCAGGACGCAAACCGTGTTTACCACAGACACGGTCCGTGTCATATGCTACATGGTCTGGGTTCGAGGTGACTCGACCCGTGTTCAATTCACTTTCAATTTCCCTCCATCGACATGGTCGGTGTTCAGGTGCAACACATTTCGAGTCATGCATGGTGTTGACATCACCAAGGAACACGGCTAGCATTGTGTGACGTGTCCGTTTTCATAGCGGCAAACACAACCCACGTCGGAGATCGATGGGGTCCATGCCGCGATCGTTGAACCAGTTAACTCCAATGATGTTGAGGAACACGACCCACATCAATGGTTTACACGATTCGTTTGTATTGCTCCATTCCACCTCCATGAACATGACCTGCGTTCAAACGTCAAGATATACCTGCGAACGTGGTGCGTTTCTTAATGGACATGGTCTGCATTCAGTCTGCCGACTCTTGTAGGTTGTTGTCTCCATCCCATCATTGGTTGAACATAACTCTATCAACAATTAAATACAATAACTTTATTTTATTGCAAGAAACTGTAACAATTATATTGTCATATATATATGATAATCCCTAGTGTTAATCGTCTCAGTTACATACCTTTCTTCTTCATTTGGCGCTCCTCTTCTACTAGTCCACTAGGAGAGAGAGGAGAGACAGAGAGATTTGATGCCCTGGGTTCGAGAGAAAACAATAAGGTCCTCTCTCCTCTATCCCTATTTTTAGGAGTTCTGTAGGCGTAATCCTAATCCAATTAAACTTAATCCCTCATTTTTCAATTGTTATTATGAGTCGTTTAAAATTAGTTTGGGTAAGACTAAGAATATTAAAAGATTAGGATAATAATTTGACTTTGACTCCTATTTATCCTTTTCCTAATCCTAATCATATCTCATCTTATCTTATTAGATCTTTCCTTTTATTCTTTTAATATATGTCAAACTGCTTAACCCTATCTGTAGGGCTCGCCAGAAGTAGGTTTTGGGGATTGTCCTCTTCGGTTAGAAATATGCATGGGAGCTATCTGCATTTACAACCAATGAATAAAAATATTAACTTCTTTACTAATAACTTCCTTAGGACTTGACCTATACTTTTCTTTTGATGGAATGATTATTGTTCACGATGCTTGCACAGGACTCTACTTTCTTAGATACAACTAAGAAGTGTCTCTCGTTAGGCTTTGATACCTTCTGTAACACCCAAAATACACATCTCATCACGGGAGAGAACATAGACTTGGAGATGCTACGACATTACTTCTTTGACTTGACTTTAGCCAAAAGACTGACAAACAATATACATAAGAAATAACTTTTAAAATATGACTCTTTTCAATAGTCTAGCCTAAAAAATATCATTTTACATCTGTTCAAAATGAAAAAAAGATAAAAATAATAATTATTAGTAACGACTAATTTTACTCAAGTTAGACTTCTATCATGTGCAAGTCTTTGTTGAATCTAGGATCCCGAGATTATTTTGATGATCATAAATTTGTAAGAGAACTTAGTTTGTACTAATGAACTTTTAATTTTATCTATGAAAGATAGAATTTGTATGTTTCAGTAAGTGATAGGTCGACCGAGGTTGAAGAATGAACGACCTATGCACAACGAAGACATAAAGAAAAAATTCTAAGTGTGCAATGGTCGTCCACAAGATGTGAAGTAGTCGATCTATGTGAGAAACGAAGACTGAAGAATAGGAACCGAGTATTGAGCGGTCGACCAAAGTTTTTTTGATGAACGACTGAAGACAAGGTTGAACAGGAAAGGTCGCCCGGTGAAGTTAGTGGGCAACCGAAGTTTTGAATTCATCAGTATTAAGATTGAAGAACGGGCGATCCAAGGAGAAGTGGATGCTCTATGATGAAGAATAACCTATGATGATCAGGCTAAGGAAGGAACAATCCTCAAAGGTTGAATAGTGGACGATCGAAGATTTAAAGACGAAGGCATAGGTCGTCCAAGAGTTTTAGAGTGAAGACAGTGGACGACTGGAAGATTGTCAATGTTTGAAAGAGGGCATCTGTAGGCTCATGAGTTAAAGCAGCGGACGACCAAGATAATGATAGAAGGATGATAGGGCGTCCGTAGGCATAGGTCGTCCTGGTTCAATGGAAAAACCGGGCAACGAGTTGGACCGGTCAAAATCGATCAAAAAACGGAAAAATAATGGTTGAACACTTGAACCAGTCATTTTGTTGAACCGGTCGGTTCAAATAAAAAAAAAGAAAAATTGGGCTAAAAAGAGGGAGGTGGGTGTTGGGGTAACTAGGCCATGAAGAAAAGTTACATCCAAGGCCTTTTAAATCAGTTTTTTCTTTTTAATTATAAAAGAATTTCTTTAGTTGATATTTATATTTGAATAAATAATCATCAAGATATATTTTTATTAATATTTTTTTGTATCAAATAAAATGTTAATTGATCATAACTTTTGAAGATAAATTTTAGTTTTCTTTCATATTTAATCATTTTGTGATTCTTTATGTAAATTATAATATATTTTAATTTAATATTTTTTAATAGTATTCGGTTTGACCATCCAGTTTAATCGGTTCAACCGGTTAAATCTGACCTGGATCCTCCTTCGGATATATATCTGATATGGTTCTGACAACATTGCCCAAGACTATAGAAGATGCATTGGATGATCCGAATTGGATAAATGCCATGCATGAAGAGCTGAATAACTTTGAGAGAAATCAAGTGTGGCATTTAGTTAAAAGACCTAAGGATCACCCCATAGTTGGTACAAAATGGATTTTTAAAAACAAACTAGATGAAACTGGAGTTGTAGTTAGGAAGAAAGCTAGACTAGTTGCAGAAAGATACTCACAAATTGAAGGAATTGACTTTGATGAGACCTTTGCACTAGTTGCTCGGTTAGAAGCAATAAGAATTCTTTTAGCATTTACTTGCTTCAAGAATTTTAAGCTATTTCAAATGGATGTGAAATCAGCATTTTTAAATGGATACATAAATGAGGACATTTATGTAGAACAACCTCCAAGTTTTGAGAGTTCAAAGCATGTGGATCATGTGTTTAAACTTTCTAAGGCACTATATGAGTTAAAGCAAGCTCCTAGAGCTTGGTATGAGAAGTTCATTTCTTCTTGAAAATGAGTTCTCAAAGGAAAAAGTAGATACAACTCTATTCTTAAAATATTTTGGGAATCATATCTTAGTTGTGCATATTTATGTGNTGGAAGTTGTTGTGCTCAACTGTTGTGGATGAAACAACAAATCCTAGATTATGACATAACAGTCGAAACTATGCCATTAAAGTGTGACAATACCAGTGCAATAGAAATGACCAAGAACCCTGTGCATCATTCAAGAACTAAACACATTGACTTAAGGTATCATTTCATTAGAGAACATGTCTCACTCAAAACTATCTCTATAGAACATGTTCCAACTGAGAGACAATTAGCTGACATTTTCACAAAGCCTTTGGGAGGAGATATGTTTAATATGTTAAAGAGAGAAATTGGAATGCTTGACTTAGGAATTCAGTAAACAACTTAATTTATTGGTGCCTTTCTTATGTGAGTATCACTAATTAATAAAATTGTAAATCGACTATGTTGCACAACACATACATGACAAATCTTTATTTTCTCCTAGATATATAACCTAAGTCAAAATCTAAAGGACCTTGAATAGCAAATGATAAGGTGAAAAAGTATCAGGTTAACTTCGGGCGTCCACTACCCACACTTCGGACATCTGAAACATATTGTTGATATCTAGTGATCACAACCAGCGGGCGCCCACTGAAAGTCTTCGGACGTCCGTAATAAATCATCAAATACAATCTCTAAAGTAGCGGACACCCATTGATAACCTCGGGTGACCAATCCAAATTCCTATGAAGTTCGGTCGTCCAGCGTACAAACCAAGGGTGTACTCTGTTGTGAATGTCTTATAATACTTAGGACTTCAAACGTCCGTTGTTCTTACTCCAGACAACCGCAATTGGCTTATGACCTAAGACCAGTGCAATCAAAGGTCATCCACTGAAATCATAGGACGACCATTGTGATCATAACTTAACAGACCTCTCTACTTCGGTCGACCCATCATTTACTTCGGGCGACCGATGTCGCGAACACTATATATAGAATGGGTCATCCTTAGTCATCATTATATTTGGAAAATACTCAAAAGGAGGATCTTTCGTATTCTTCACTTTCCTCCATCGTCTTCCCTCCGAGTTCGTGTTCAAATCTCCTGAAGCTCCTAGGGATTCAAGGTGATCAAAACATCTTCAAACACTGATTCGAACATCTAGGTAAACCTAAAACTCCATTCTCATCTCGCGAAAACTTAGCTTCTAGGTTTTACTAGGGCTTATCAAAGTTCTACTATCCTAACTAGGTTTAATTTTGTTGTGAATGTTATTAGTTTCTTACAGAATCAAATCACTTCATTTATTTTCCTTCACTACTCTTTCTGTCATCTTAGAATCTTGTGTTCTTTCCTATCCACTAGAATTCATGTCGCATGTTAAGAAAACTGCTAAGAGATGTAGACTAGTAAAAAGAGCACAAACTGAAGAACAAATAGATGAACCATCCTCATCCATTCCACAAGAACACATTGAGACAACCAAACCTCTTTTCAATGAGAGTCAGCACAATAGACAATCCTGTTACAGCCGACCCTAATTTCATTTCTCATTGGTATATTAGTGAGTTGGTTCACAATCAATTCATAACTCTCTTTGACGAACATCAAATAGTTGAACCATTTCATTTTATTGACTGGGAAAGTCTTCAACTTCCCGATTTAAAAGAAACATTTGAGTAGTGTGGCTGGCTTACTTTTCTCGATCTTGACCAATAAGTCCATCCCCATGTCATCAAACACTTCTATGCCAATAAAATGGTAAAACTCTTTCAATCACTAAGTCTAAACTAAAAGAATTTCTAGACACTCCCGACTTTCCCCACATCAAACTTGCTCCAATGCATTGGCCACACACCACCTACACTCAAAATCAAGTTGCACTAGCTGTGAGTGGAGGACAAGTTGACACTTTCGTTCAAGCATCTTTCCACAAGTATCTCTCCCTTGTCGTGAAAGTTGTCCACCACATAATCACTCATGTAGTCCTTCCTAGAGTTGGTCACTGAACAGGAGTGAATCTCCTTGATCTTACTGTCCTCGCACACCTTGTAGACCCTGCAGCCCCTAGGATTTCACTAGAAAATTTGATCATGTATCAAATTATTAAGACCAAGGAGAAAGTTCATTCTAAGTGGACCAAGGGTGCTCGCCTGTATTTTGGAAATCTTATCACTCTCATGGTTCGAAAAGTTCTTAGGTTTAACTTTGATGCCAGTGAAGATGTCCTCCTTCCCACCAAAAATGATAAAATCACTTTCACTACTTTGACCAGAAAGGTACTCACCAAAGACACTCCTCAACCCACTGAGTTTCCCTCTACTTCTGAGTTCCAGGATCCTATGTGTCAGTCCTCTGAACTTCCAAGAGATCTTTCCACATCTGCAACTCCTTCCCTACAAGCTACTAAGTCTCATAGGAATCCTTCCACTGCAGCTAGCACCTCCTCATTCTCTAGCATCTGGCCTCCCAGTAGAGCAGATTGGACTACTTTATGNGAGGGCAATAGGGTATGACCCCTATCATGGACCCCCTTTGGATAATTACAAAGTTACCTGAACCTGCAACCGAGCCCACTACAGAAGAACTAGCACCAACAAAAGAGAGGCTTGAGCTAGGTGAAGATTGGGCTCGAGAGGAGGAAAATAGGGAAGCTCCTGAAGAGGAAGATCAGGCTGAGGATCAAAGACAAGAAAATGAGACTGTTGACACAGAACCAGGAGAAGTTGCTGACAGAGAAGAAATTGTTGATCAAGACATTGATCTTCAAAGTGCAGGAGCTGATCAAGAGAGAAATTCTGCACAAAAGGAAGAAGTTGTCCAGACAATAATTGAGTTTTTAGATGAACAAGCAGTCATTGAGATGCAAAGTGGCTAGACTACTATTGAAGCAACAACTGTGAGAGATAGGATAGAGGATGAATTTCAAGACCTGTTTACTGAGCAAGATGAAAGTATTAACATACTGATGGAGGAAGTTGTGAGCAAGATACTAGAATAAACAGCTAAGCTCACTAAAGATATATCTGGGGTGTCAACAAGTTCTTCTCATGAGAAGAAGTTTGAAAAAGCTTCAAGAGGAAGAAGAAGGATAAGGACCAAGAAAATTAAGATAGATAGTTGTATTGTAAATTTTTTTTTGTTGGAGTCAAAACATCTTAAGTCTGAATGACGTAAATGTATGTTATTTTCATGTGTTTGAAAACACTTTGATCCTAAAGGATTGTAATGAATGATATTGTTCTTTGTATGACATTTTTTGTTTTCAGAAATGAAATGAACATATTTGGGAATTCCGTTTTGCAAAGATATTTTTTTCGAAGTATATGTCCAAATGAAAAGTGATAAATAAAATGGAGAGTATCTCTGATTTACATATCTTGAATATATGCATGACTTAAGGGGGAGCATTTCTGGTTAGTTAAATTTCCGTATAATTTTTTCTTATTATAACGAACCCTAAGTTCACTCCTCATAAATTTATAATCATTAAAAAAAGGGAGATTGTTGAATCTAGTATCCTAAGATTATTTTGATGATCACAAATTTATAAGGGAACTTAGTTTGTACTAATGAACTTTTTATTTGATCTATGAAAGACAGGATTTGTATGTTTCAGTAAGTGATAGGTCGACCGAGGTTGAAGAATGGATGACCTATGCACGAAGAAGATATAAAAGAAAAATCCTAAGTGCGCAGTGGTCGTCCACAAGATGTGAAGTGATCGACCTATGTGAGAAACGAAGACTGAAGAATAGGAACCAAGTACTGAGTGGTCGATCAAAGTTGTTTGATGAACGACCGAAGACAAGGTTGAACAGGAAAGGTCGCCCGGTGAAGTTAGTGGGCGACCGAAGTTTCGAAGTCAACAATACTAAGGTTGAAGAACGGGCGATCCAAGGAGAAGTGGACGCCCTATGATGAAGAATAACCGATGCTGATCAGGCTAAGGAAGGAATGGTCGTCCAAGGTTGAACAACCGAAGAGTTAAAGACGAAGGTATAAGTCGTTTAAGAGTTTTAGAGTGAAGACAGTGGACGGCAGGAAGATTATCAATGTTTGAAAGAGGGCGTCCGTAGTCTCATGAGTTAAAGCATCGTACGACCAAGGTAATGATAGAAGGATGATAGGTCGACCAAAGGTGTAAAGCGGATGACCAAAAGATTTTAGACGAAGACAAAGATAGTCTGAGAGCTTTGGAGGTAAAGCAGTAGGCGACCAGGAGTGTATATGAGCTGAAGTGAAGTTATGAGCGGACGTCCGAAGGATTAGCAAACGACCGATGAGAAGGAAAGGTCGTCCAACAGCTGATCAGGCAAGGCAGTGATCGACCAGTTTATTTGTCAGAAGAAGGAGAGGACATCCAAAGAATCTTAGTATTGTCAAAGGACTTCCGAAGAATGTCAGAAGGAAGAAAGGACGTTCGAGGATCACAGTGGAAAATGAGCGGACGATCGAAATAGTGAGTGAAGAAGAAGCGGACGTCCGAGGATCTCAGTGGAGAATGAGTGGACGTCCAAGTACTCTGAAAAAAAGGAAAGGACGTCCGAAGGATTCAGGGAGAATCAGCGGACGACCAAGGAAGTGTCGAAGAAAATAATACAAGTCAAATCGGACGACTGAAGGTGAACAACCGACAATCGAAGCAGCTTGACAGAAGATTTCAACCCAAGTAGACGACGTCCGTTGGATTTGTGTACAATCAGCGGGCGACCAGAGAAGGGTTGATGTTTTAAGTGTAAGTCAAGTCGAACGACTGAAGGTGAACAATGGACGACCGAAGCAACTTGACAGACCAACTAGAGGACGTCTTTTGGATTGGTGTGCAATCAGCGGGTGACCAGAGAAGGGTTGATGTTTTAAGTGTAAGTCAAGTAGGATGACCAAAGGTGAACGATGAGCGACCGAAGTAGCTTGACAGAGGACTTCAAATAAGGAAGCGGACGTCCGAGGGATTGGTGTGCAATCAGCGGACGACCAGAGAAGAATTGAAGAAATCAGCACGTCAAGATCGGGCAACCGAAGAAGCTTGACAAGGGGACAAAGGCTTGAGGCTCTGAACTGCGGACGTCCGAAGGTGAACGGTGGACGACTGGAACACCAGACGGCAGTTCAATTGAAGTCTTCACCAGAGCAGTGGTCGACCGAAGCAAATTGAGGGGTAGGTGAAGAGTATTGTACTTGCATGAGTCTTTGGAAATAACTTTGGCAAATTAGCAAACTTGAGAGTTTGAGTGAAAAGCCTTAGTTCCTCCTTTGGAGCATTCAAGTTACAAATCCAGAATAGAAGGAAGTGTGTGTTCAAGAGTGAACTTGTGAGAGGTTATCTCCTTGTCCTCGAGAGAAAGAAAAGAGAAAAAGAAGTTGTAAGGGAGCCTTCGCCCTTGAAGAAGGAATCTAATGATCTCCGGAGATCTCGAGCTCGAGAAGACCGGAGCGAGGACGTAGGCCAGAAGTTAGGCTGAACCTCGTCCAGAAACCGTTGTTTGTTTGCTTGTTCTCGTCTTCTTCTTTACATTTATATTTGTGTGCTTCCGCTAAGATATCTAGCTTAGATTATAAAAAAATTTAATACACCAATTCACCCCCCCCTTCTTGGTGCCATCTAGATCCTACAGCCTTCACATCATGAACGCCTGCATCACCAATGTCACTATCTATCAATTGCGTTCATCGCCTATAGGATCAAAAGCAGGAGAGACAATTCTCGCATGGGTGATGAAGCCCAATATGTAAAGGAGATGCAATAAGGGAAAAAATATATATAAATACATGATAAAGAACATTAAAACAATAATTCTATTTTCCTTTACTTTACCTTTTTGATCTTTTCATAACCTCTTTTTCAATTGTAACAATATTAGTAAATTCAAGTGTAAGAACCTCAATTGCATTGCTGTGAAGTAAAGCCCAGTTATTCTCCATCCAATAAGTTCAAGCCCAATTCAATCCTTACATAAAACCCATTATTCTATATTCAATTTTAACAATAAATTGAGTCTTTAACAATCATGAAGGTCATTGGTTTATTTTCCGGTGCCATTAAGGCTAGCTAGGCTTGAAGAAAAATCATTATACAATAGTGACAATAGTTCTTGAAGAAACCC
This sequence comes from Pontederia paniculata, assembly GCA_001647135.1. Lineage (NCBI taxonomy): Eukaryota > Viridiplantae > Streptophyta > Magnoliopsida > Commelinales > Pontederiaceae > Pontederia > Pontederia paniculata. The sequence goes on along the minus strand of LTAE01008169.1, from coordinate 182 downwards.
AATTGAACCAATAGGAACCCTTTGAAGGTGTTCCTAAAGGAACCCAATTAATAATTGAACTACTAAGAATTCATTAACACTTGTTCCTAAAGGAACCCAATTGAACAAGTAGGGACCCATTTACAATTATTCCTGAAGGAACCCGTAGACCATTGTCCCTAAAGGAACCCAATTCCCCCACG
>LTAE01008168.1:0-12658 GCA_001647135.1 Pontederia paniculata | reverse complement strand
AAATGAGAGTTGTAAGGGAGCCTTCGCCCTTGAAGAAGGATATAGTGAACTCCGAAGATCTCATGGGAGAAGATCGGAGCGGGGACGTAGGCCAAAGAGTTCGGCCGAACCTCGATAACAAACTCCGTGTTTGTTTGTTGTGTTTGTTCTTCTCTCTACTCTCTTCTCTCTATTTGTGTTTATATTCATATATGTTTGCTTCCACTAACACAACATTAAGAGATTTAAGTTAAGAAGAACATAAAATTTTTAATACACCAATTCACCCCCTCCCCTCTTGGTGCCATTCTAGATCCTACAGTAAATTATAGCGCAACTCACTTTTACTCACATTACATATAAATATTGTAGTGTGAGCTTGTGCTCATAAGACCACACTATCAAATCTATATGAAAATGTGAATGGTATACACATTTAAACTTTTAGTTAGATAGCTCGTACATGGATATAGATTTGATTATAAATATATTATTATAGTTAATTATATTTTTAATGCTTAATAACATATTTATTAAAAATCTTTATTTTATAATACTATTATCATAACTTATTTAAATACATTTTAAAATATAACTTCTCGTGAGATACTTCTTCTCAAAATTATCTTTTTTCTTTTAATATTTTTCGTTACTTATATTTTATTAATTGTAACTATGATTATAATTTAGTTAAAAATGCACACTTCATTGATGATGTCTTTTTTAATAATTTATATAGAAATATATTAAAATGTATTAGTATATTATTAATATTTATGTATAAATTGTGTACTTGTGACCTCGACCACAATTTTTTCATAGGTTGATCCATATAAATACATATTTCTTAACATTGCATAAAATTATTAGGTTTTAATGTTTAGAAAGTATTAAGCATACCATATGACAAGAATCTTATCTTAAAATTTTACATGACATTCACATTTTATAGTTATTATTCTATTATTTACATCGCAAACGTCAAATGTGAAACTAAAAACAACTAACGCATATACCTATTTATCTTATTGTTACTATTATCTATAGAATCTATATAATATGTATAGTATATAAAATAATTTAAAAACTTAATGAGAGCTTGTCATCTTGAACTTGTATTATCATAATTTCATGTTTCGAAATTTCTTAATTTACTTGAGTTACAATAATAATTATTAAATCTTTGATAAATTAATCATTTAGATTAATTTTTATCCCAATGATTTTACCTGTCAAATTTTCTAATTTAATTTAGTTATAATTTCTTTTAAATAATTCTTATAACTTTGTCTTCCTAATTTGTCTTTAATTTTTCTCCTTATAAACTTCACATCTACCTATTAAAATAAAATAACGCTCCATTGAGATTGTGCAAATTGTACATTCCAAAGCTTCACACACTCATCTACTAAAAAGTATAAACGTAGAATGTTAATTTTTTTTTTGTTTTCTCTTTGTGACTCCATCTCTGATCTATTAATTTTAAAAGGTTTTTTTTTTCATTTAAGACTTCGCTTGAAGCCATCACGCTGAGTGAGATGATAAAAAAAATCTTTGTCGTTAGATTGAAAATCTTTGTTAAAAATAAAGAAATACTTATTATATTTTATTGTTACATTATGTGGCTTCGTGAGAGATTGCTACATGTCTACTTCAACTTCTTATATATATATATATATATATATATATAAACTTATAAAATTTAGATATTATATTCATTTGAATTTATTGTTATATATTCAAAATAATTTTAAATTTTTTTATTTAAGATTGCGTTTAAAGATCTACATGTTCTTTTTTTATCTTAAAGAGGATGTATAACAAAATGATGCAAATTATACATTTCAATTTATTAATTTCAAATTTTTTGTTATTTAAAACTTCATTTGAATCCCCTAATATTTATTTCTACAAATGGATGAGTCATCTATGTATAAGTATAAATGTAGAATATTTAAACTAGCAATATAAAAATATATTCTTTACTAATTATTTTTTAAATATTTTGTAATTATTTTTTTATACATAAGAATAATAATTATATTTTATAATTCTAAATAATTTTTTTTATAAATAAAATAAATAACTTTTATATTATATTATTATAGTATGTGATTTTATGAAAATTCATCATTTTTCATCTTCGACTTTTTCTATTATATAGAATAAATATAGAAATTTATTATTATTATTAATATAGTTATTATTATTGATGTTGTTGTTGTTATTGTTTAATTAATGATAACAAAGTTAGGTCAAGTCAAAGGTTCTGTGAGTTATGGGTCGGCGCATGCATGCTGGCAATTTAATTGAGGACACCTGCCTCTAATTCTTGTGGGGCCTTCGAAAACAACAGGACAAAATTAGTATAGGATAAATCAAAATTGATTCGGCAAAAATCAATGAGATTTTATTATCGCGGGTTTAATTTATGAAATGAGTTCATATTTTCGCTATCATTCGGAAATCAAATATAACTAATCTGAACATACATGATTCTAAATAATAATAATAATAATAATAATAATAATAATAATAATAATAATAATAATAATACACCCACGTCCCAATCCAAACCTAAACTACATTTTTTGTTTATGACACCCATGAATCCAACATCACATGGTAACCTGACCCCACTCCTCAGTAGCTAGTGAAAAGCAAAAAGAAAGGTACCAAATAAAAACGACTTTGCACATTGTAAAATGGTCGATAATCGGAGTACTTTTTTATTCTTTTTTTTTTTTTCAAACTTTTAGATTAGTGATTGATCTAGCATCACATTTGATTAATGAGTACAACCTCCAGTCTCCTTAAAACACTACTTTTTCCATTTCAAAAGTAGCATAGCACAAATTTTGTTGTGTTTATGTATATTTTATTCACCTTTATAAATAGTGTTCAGTGTTCTTTTATACGATTTGAAGTAGTATTTAAGACTGTTTTATGAAAAATAGGTTATTAAATATTTTTTTAGGAAACAATTCCTGTAAATTATTGTGTTTAAGAAAATAAGATACAAAATCTGAATGAATTGATTATGTCACTCAATAATTAATTATTTATCTGAAATTATTCTTTAAATTTCAATAAACTATATATTTTCTCAATATTAAATTTCTTTATTACCTTATGCAAAAGTGAGGAAAACAAACATATATAGCTTAAAAAAGAAAAAAAAAATCTTTATACTTGTAATTTGGTTCTTTTTCCAGAGCAAAGCCCGGGAAAGAAAAAAAGGTTATGAATAATCTTTCTAGTATTTAAATAAATTACTTTCTATTTGAGTCAAATTCCATATGTCATAGAATTAATCTATTAGATAATCATTTCTAGTTTTGTGACACTTACTGATGCAAGTTTGGGTATCACAGAAAAATATGCATGTTGCTTATGTAATTATGGTAAAAGAGTAAGTTTCATGTGATAATCTTATAGCGTGGAAATTTTAAACAGGAAAAAAAAGAGAAACTCAATGTCTGCACCTCTTCATATTGCATTCCATTACATAAACCATGTCCCCAATTGTCCCTTCCCTCTTGCTCATATATAATGCATCCCTGCACAATCCTCCTTCTTTTTCCTCTAGAGAGCTATCCTAAAATAGAATTTGAAATCACCATAAAATGTCTACTGAAACAAAAAAAGAAATCAATGTTTTCTGAAATCTTAGTATTGATCTTGAGGTTCAAAGAATTTTCTTTTTCAGCTCCAATTAAAATTTATACAATACACTTCACCTACCACTCTATTTTCAGGAAAAAAATTGGACCAAAAGTATAAATAATTTGAAGTAGAAAAAGCATTCTCATTCGTTTTAAATAATCACTATCTTTTTTATGGTGTAAATAAAAAAAAAACTTTCTTGAATTGCCAATTATAACCCTAACCTGTGATCCTTGTATGTGCTGTGCTGGTGGAGGTTTTGATGCTGTGGATCCCACTGGCTGCCCCTTTGCTCTGCTGGACCTTTGTTGGATTCTTATGGGCTTTTGTTGACTGCTTCCATACAAATTTGGAGAGAGAAAGAATCATGAAATTTCTTTCCATCTTTTTTTTCACTCATCAATATATTTTGTGAAGCTTCCTTTTCTAGTTTTCTTTCTACTCAAGACTTTGAAGATTCCTTTGGAAACATTGATTTTGCACATCTCAGAATCAAAATAAAAAAGGAACAAGAAGCCAAAGCAAAGGAGAAAGAGAAGTGAAAAAAATATTAGTTATTATCTTGGAAAATTACAAATTGGAAAAGTCTTTTTTACCTCTCCCTTTTGGTTTATTTAGCGAGTCCAATTGGAGAGAAGAAGGAACCAGTTTTTTTTACCCACTCCCGAATCCAATCCAATCTCTCTCTCTCTCTCTCTCTCTCTCTCTTCTCTCTCTCTCTCTGCTCTCCAGATCTGTAGCACCGCGTTTGGTTCACCCACCATCTTCTTCCAGGGAGCGCCCCGTCGACCGCCCAATTAGGAAAGCTTTCTGTCCTCGCCTAAGAGGTTTGGTTTTTCCTTCTTTTCCCCAATTTGTTTTTCGTTATTTATCGTTGCAGCAGGGGTTTTGGATGCATGTTCTGATCGTTTTCTGCTGGCTGCCGTAGAAGGGACGCGGGCACGATTCTTGCGGGCTCTTTTTTTTTGGGATTATTCGAAGGTGAATAAGAAATTTCTGCTTTGATTCTTGTTTTTTGTTTAAAAACCGAAAATTAAGGAAAGAGACGCTTTTGATTGGTTTCATGGAGGCAAGTTTCGATTTTTGTGGTCGAATCGTTCTTTTTTGTTGCTGATGTTATGCTCTGCTTTCTTTGTTTGATGTAGTATTTTTCTTGTTTCCCTGATTGCAGAAGAGTTGAAGAGAGTGATTAGGGCTTTGTGGTTGATGGAATCGAGGGAGCACAGACGTTGAATTGATGCGGAGGACGTACTGGCTGATATGAGGGATGATAGGAAGATTGATGAATCTTCTGAAGGCCTGTTGGGGGCCGTCATCTGATCGGTACGTTCGTTCGGGCGCCTCTGATGCCAGTGGGCGGCAGGATGGATTGCTCTGGTACAAGGACGCAGGTCAACATGTGCTTGGGGACTTCTCGATGGCTGTTGTCCAGGCCAATAACTTGCTTGAGGACCAATGCCAGATTGAGTCAGGGCCCCTAAGCCTTCATGATTTAGGTCCCTGTGGCACGTTTGTCGGGGTTTATGATGGTCATGGCGGCCCCGAGACTTCGCGGTATATCAACGATCATCTTTTCAGTCATCTCAAGAGTAAGATTCAATAGCTGTAAAATTAACTTTTCTAAACGTTTTCCCAGTTGTCCTAGTTAATTGGTTTATGGTTTTAAGTACCCATTTTATATGCCGATAATATTGTAATCCATCTGAGGTTGCTGATGCTTTACATATACTTTTGACCATAAACGAATCCATGTTTCAGATTCCTCGTTTAGTTCCTATGAGTTAGTCCTTTGTAGTTTGCACCTTACTTGCTTGGGTCTTTGTATTCGTGTTGTGGAATTTATGTTTGGCATTCTTTTATACTTGTATCTCTCTGGAGTTAAAAGGGAAGTTTCGTCTTTTTTCGCTGGATTCTTTGAATTATCTTCTTACTTTAGAATTGTATTATCCTAAACTTTAATTCATTTGGTTCTTTCCAGGTTTCAATTCATTATTGCAAGTCTTAAGTTGACTATAGCTGTGTTGTATGAATTAATGCTTTTGAAGAATGTTTCTGGATTATTGAATCTGAATTGTAGAGAATTCTTTTCAGGATTTGCATCCGAGCAACAATTGATGTCAGCTGACGTAATACGAAAAGCATTCCAAGCTACTGAAGAAGGTTTCTTAGGCCTGGTTACGAAGCAATGGGCCGTGAAACCTCAGATAGCAGCTGTTGGTTCTTGTTGCCTTGTTGGCATAATATGCAGTGGGACTCTTTATGTTGCAAACCTTGGAGATTCCCGAGTTATTCTAGGAAGACTTGTCAGGGCAACTGGAGAAGTTCTTGCAATCCAGTTATCAGCAGAGCATAATGCAGGGATTGAGACAGTTAGACAAGAGCTGCATTCAATGCATCCAGATGATTCCCAAATTGTAGTTTTGAAGCATAATGTTTGGCGTGTTAAAGGCATCATACAGGTAGTGTTCCAAAAGTAGTTCGAAATCCACTGCTGTTGCAGCACGCATTTGTGATTTGAATTGATAACCTTCAGAATCTTTACTTCCATAATTTTTTACTTTATTGAATCATGTCTATAATTTCATCCAGGTAATTAAAACTCATTATTGTTGACCGTGTTTGTTCTCAAATAAGAAATGTCTCAACCATCAGACTAGAGGTCATTGATGGAACATTGGTGACTTTTTCCTTTTAATTTCAAAACATTATTGTTACAAGATTCATTATTTCTCTTTCATTTATCCACATGATGCATAAAGTAATTGTTCATGTTATTGGCATTACGACTTTAGAGAGTAACAGTCACTTAACAGTTTATCCTAAAGCCCCTAAGAAAAGGTTTATCCTAAAGGAAATTCAGAAACATCACATAAAATGAGTTTGGGTTCATCTCAAAAAGAAAAAAAAGAGTTTGGGATAGTTATGAGAAATGCAAAGTGGTTATGGAAATCGGAAGATAGAACTGAAATGATATCTGGAACTTTATATCATGCTGGAAACTGAATAAACATGAGCATATACCAAAGGCGATGGTGAGTCCAAAGATAGTATAATTTTTTTGAGAGCTTGTTAGATAAGTATATAACAAAAAGAACTGTGTCTTATGAAGTTGTAATGGTCTAGCAAAGAATAATGAGAATCTGAAAAGATGTCCTCTAGATGGAGGAAAATTTGAGTGAAACTACACCAGCTGTTTTCATAAATTTTTCCTGTTCAAGCTTTTCTCACACTCGTTATCTTTGGGATTTGATGGAGATTAATGTGCTTCAGATTCTCGGTTTCTGGAGATTTATTTTAGTATTGACATTGTAAAGTATGAGGGTGAAGTTTTAAATCCTGATCCTACGGCCTAGATCTGTTTGACATCTTATATAATACGATAGTTCTACTTATATCAATATAAAATTTTTGTATGCATAAGTGACCACATCTTCTGATAATTCATTTTCAAATTTACAACTTGAGCCTAGTCTTTTACTTAATAAATAGCTTATAGGTTGGTCCATTATGTGAATAAGTAACCTTTTTTCCTACCCATCAAGGAATACTTATAGCCATTATGGGTTCATCCTTGAGAAGATCAGCATATGTTGCCATCTATTGCATTTAGGATCTATTTTAACTATATATGTTGAGCTTACATTTTAGAAGTGAATAAGTAAAATGAATGATTCAGCCCTTTAAAAAATGGTAAGTCAGGCCAGGAACATTTTTTTTACAAATGTGTTGCATGTTTTTAATATTTTTTGCAAATCCTATTGTGTACAACCACTCCAGTTATGATCTTCAACCTATATGACATACTGGTGTCTATATAAAAATTGCATCTGCATCTTAGAAGTATGTGTGCTGTTTTTGTCTTTAAGTTGCTAAGATAATAAATATCCATTTGATAGCTGCAATGTGCTTTTATGTGCAGATTTCTAGGTCCATTGGCGACATTTACCTCAAAAAGGCAGAGTTTAACCGAGAACCTCTTTTTGCAAGATTTCGTCTTCGGGAACCTTTCAAAAAACCGATACTTAGCTCGGAACCAGCAATTTCTGTACAACCACTACAACCACTTGATCAATTTCTTATATTTGCCTCTGACGGTCTTTGGGAACATTTAAGCAATCAGGAAGCAGTTGATATTGTCCAGAATAATCCACGAAATGTATGTCTTTATTATCTGCAATGACTTCTCATGCATACCTTTTCTTCTCTCTTAATGGTTTAGACTACTGTGACAAGTTAAATTATGTTGTGCAGTGATAACTTAAATTATGTTGTGCTGCTAGTTTAGTATTAAAAAAAAACACTTGAAGGCTACCTTAATTGTTATGTTAGCTTTCCATAAATTCGAAGATAAACATATTACCCTGGTTTCTTCTCTTGCTAATTAAGTGATGTATCTTTAACACCTATATACTTCTCAGTGTTATGAAACTTGAATTAGCTCTTAACACTGTAGTATCTATGTTCATGTACCCTTAAACATGTATCTATGTTTATGTGCTTGCAATCATAGAGTACATTATTTCTCAGATATCTATGATCTTGTTGTATTACTGTAAGATTTATTAAGGTATGCAGCATTGAATTGCCTGTTGAGGATAATAAGTCTACACATGACAGTAGTTGGCTGGCTTTAATGTTGCAGCTAACCACTCTGCTAGTTATCACCTAGTCATTTGTGGTGGCCATGATCAAAATAGTTCTTAAAATGTAAGAATATCTTTCCCGCAAAAGAAGTAAGGATATCTGGCTCTGAGGTTTTTGTGAGAACTTTTCTTTTGTATTGTGCTTCACCTCTGAACTGTGTCAACCGGTATTGCTAGTGTTGCATGTCTCATCTTTGGTGAAGTAATTTGATATGAGTGTACTTCTTTTACTTGGTCGCCATAAGGAATTCATTGATCTATATGCTCTAAATGATTTCCTTAAAAGGCGCTGCCAGCTCTATGTGCTCCTTCAATTTCTTTAAACTAGCATGGAATGGATGTGTTTCTGGTGTCCTTTACCATAAAATTGGCCAGCTAATTAAAGAAGGCATCTTTAATGCCAAATACATGTCTGGGCGTTCTTTTGGTAAGGCACTCGAGTTCTGGTGTTTTAGTCTGACCGATCTTTGATATTATCTGTTATCTGTGTCATCGAATTCTTTGTGATTACCTTAACCTTTGTTCCTCTTCTTTCATTTGAGCCATATAGTCTCTCCTCATGGTCTTATAGGGTTGTGGTTGATTTTAGTCTATTAAAAAGAACACACCATTATTCACTTTACAGTCTTGGTTCACAATTTTAGCAATATTTTATTGGATTAGTCGAAATTTTAAATAGCAGGACTCAGAGATTCTTGTCAAACATGTGCATGAAGAACGTAATGTTCATGAAGCTAATATAAGAGGCAAAGGATATTGATTTTGTTGGAAACTCATTAAGCTAATTTATCTAAGAAACTTATTCTTTTTTGGTTATTTAGTCATTTCTTATTTATATTAATTGGTATCTTTTACGTTTGTAATTATTTTCTATATATACACTATACAGTCATGTTTAAGTTTAACTGGTCATGTGGTGATCCAGCAACAATCTTTATTTTTCACTTCTATTCTGCCAAGCTTGAGTTTTATAATATGCTTCCATGATTAGAACATATTTCTGATGAACTAAAAAAGAAAAATTCTTATCTATCATTGTACATAATTAATTTTACATCCTTCATACATTTTGCAGAACATAAACTTGATTGTTTCCCTATTGCTATTCTTGCAGGGGATTGCTCGGAGACTTGTTAAAGCTGCACTACAAGAAGCTGCGAAGAAAAGGGAAATGAGGTATTCTGACCTCAAGAAGATTGATCGCGGAGTGAGGCGGCATTTCCACGATGACATAACCATCGTCGTAGTGTTCCTTGATTCAAATCTTATAAGCAAGGCCAGCTCAAACAGAGGGCCAACCCTGTCCTTAAGAGGAGGTGGTACCAATGTGCCTACTAATCACCTTGCACCTTATACAACGGCTACAGAGTATTAATTCCTGACAAATAGAAGGTTTGAATGCTTCCACTTGCTTCTATAATGGAGCACACGCTCATCCTGATCTTATGTTTAATGACCATGAAGAAGAAGAGGAAATGACGGTCACCTGGTTTTGATCTTACACTGTTAACAATTCCATGCAGCGACTTCATCAGTATGGTTGAGGCATGTTCATATATATATATATATATATATATATATATATATATATATGTTATATATATGTATATATCCACTGTTGAGAAGCTCTACATATAGCAAGCAAAGGAGCTGCCAATGAAAATATCTGTTGTTTCTTAGGAATTGCTGCTATTACCTCTTTAGATTAATACACCTTTTGTAAATCACAAAAGAAAACTACTCCCCACCCCCTTTTCTTGTTCTCTAATTCTTCTGATCTTGGTAGAATTTGTATAACTACAAAATCTGCATCAGAATTTGATTGTCTGATTTGGCCTGTGTGATTATGTTCGTAGGAAACAAATAGCTCTCGGGATAATCAGAATGATGAACATTTTATCTCTTTTATTTTCTTTTTTGCATTTCAATCTATGAAGAAATAAGAAAGCATATAACATAAAATTTTGAGATTGATGTTGTCTGCCACATTTGGAACCTGGTAATTGTGCTTGATTGATGGTTTATGTTGATGAGGGAAACTGTTGGTCACATGCATGAAAGCATAAATGGGAAGTGTAATGCAGTTGGTGACTTATGTATTCTTTAATTTTTAATTTTTCTTTTCTTAGACCTCCCTTTATAATTGAAAAAGAATAAAAGCATAAATATGTTTTCTCTTTTATTTGCTTATATCTTGAGAAGCCTGAAGGAGTATTTTTTTATAAAGTTTTCCAAGGTCAGTCGCTCAAGATTTGAACCTTAACGCATTTAAATTATATCTCTAGATTGATATAATATAAAAAAATAGGATGAAGATAAACATATATTTTAATGTTGGATTTGATTAGAAAAAGAATGATAAATTCGTCTATGATGACGCGATCATCACATCATTTATCGACACCAGTGTTTACTTTAGAAGATTATGCAGGTTACTTCAACTTGTAGTGGGTTGAGTTTGGAGATATCGAACTTCAAAAAGTGTTACTATTAAGAAAGCTTTACTTCTAATTGCATTAGTGAGGGGGTAGAAAATATAATTTGCACACATAAATCTGATGAATCTTACTTTAAATATTTTAATAATTTTTTATTCATTTTTTGGGTTGAATTTTGATTTAGTTTGAGATATTTCATTTCATACTTCAGTCGTTTGGTAAGTGGACTGAGTTGAGAATCGAAATTAATAAATCCGAATTCAAATTTCAAAAATATTATTGAAAACGGAGTTAGCTTTGACATTCTATACCCTTCTCAATTATTTTGCCCGGCATATGCTTCATTTGTTCTTCTTCTCTTATTCACGAATTTACTTAAGCTTTTAAGCAGATCAGATCAATGATAGATGTTGCTGCTGCTGCTGCACTCTTCCACATTTTGGCGGGAACTTAGCACAAAAGAAATCTAGAAACCTGTAAGCCTTGTGACGTTGCAACTCAGGATGTCTAAACCATCAGCAATCTCCTTCGGCGCAATGTTGGACATGATCTCTCTGTATAAGCTCGATAGGGTGCTCGGCCACAGCCAATACAAATAGCACTGCACACACTTAAACTTTTAACAATGCGAGGCCTTAGTCTCTTCCTTCCGAGAAGCTAAGTCAACAACTTCTCTTCTAATTACCTTAGAAGATGAATTCAAATTTCTGAGTGAGAGCAACATAAAAATGCACAAGAATGTTTAGGAAAAAAAGAATATTTCATTCAGTTTTCAGTAAGTCTGGATGAAGGCCAGAACCCACATATATATAGCCTACACATGGAGTAATTACAATAACTACCCAGTTTACAACTTCCTCTAACTTACACCATTGCACTTAGTGTAAATTCCGAACACTTATATACTGTCACACATATTACAGTACATAATAATATTCTTGTAAAAATCTCTTACATAATATTCTGACCAATATTACATACTAAACACTTAGATAACTACCTAGGACATTTCATCAAACACCTGGCATGCATCCCAACTAGCAGCCAGTTCTTGTCATATGGCTTTTACGGGCGCGCAACAATATTTCCTCGATCATTTAGGCAATGCGTTACACATGGGCCTCAAGTGCGGTAGTAACTCCATTTTGTTGAAAATTATTTGTCGACTATGAATTAAATAATCTAAACTAATATCGTGAAAAAAATATCAGACTTAATATTTACATGAAAAATCATCTAATGAGAAAGTAAAGATCACTTGGCAATCATAAAATAATTTTATTATAAAAAGAACGAATTACAAATTTTTGAATTTTACTCAAATTCAAAATAGTAATGAATTAGGATAAGTAAATAATATTCTCTTAGAAATTCTGAAATAATAGACGAGAATGATATTATCTTATTAACCAAAATAACCTATCTTTTTAATCTTTGTTTCAATAACTCTCTTTCTTTCTCTCTTGAACTCTCCACCAAGAGATAGTAGACATTCTCTCTTTCCTTATGGTTTTTGGAGACATTTAATCTCTTCACCAAGACTGAGAGCTCATGGAACAAGAGAAAATACAATCTTTTCTCTTTTCAAACCTCTCGGTGCATATTGATGAATGAAAATTGTGTGTATTCAAGATATAGGTGACACCAGGTTTTTTGGACCTGGGGGCACCTTCACAGAAATACAGAATACCAACAAGCTTTAAAATAAACCTAACCGCAAGTATATGGTTATCCTTGTAGTATTTTAGGGTCGAATCCACAGGGAATCAGAAATCCACAATTCAATACTCTATTCTACCACGAACCGAAATCAAGAAGAAATATCTCTTGTGCAGGAATTTAAGTAATATGAAACTAAAATCTGAAAAGATAACTAAACTACTATTTTTTGGTATTTTAGATTTTTAGATAAACAGAAGGAGAATCAATATA
>LTAE01008167.1:0-15674 GCA_001647135.1 Pontederia paniculata | reverse complement strand
TATATATATATATATATATATATATATATATCTACTAGTATGGGTATGTGATTATATGTTCGCATTAATAAACCTACAATTTATATGTTGCATACTCATATCCCTCTTTCTTTTTCTCTTGCATGTGTTAATCATTGTATCAAGTGAGAATTAATCTAACATAATAATTAACTTTTTCATCACAAAATCAAATTTATTTTTTTACTTGAAAGTCAACTACTAATATTAAAGTAAATCTTAAAAAGTTGGATACTTGATCACACCATATTAATAAACAAATCTCATTTAGGTGTGAAAACAATCCACTAGAATCATTACCATTTTACAAAGTTTATGCCTCATTCTAAATGATATAAGTTAAATATATATTGTATTGTTACTGGAATATATATATATATACTCCATGTATTTTATAGTGAGACACTCATATGATTAATCATCCATTTTAAATATGTGATTCAGATTAAAATAATCTAAAATTATATAATGTGATTTCAGATTATTTTAATATATACTGTAAATTTTAAATGAATGATTAATTATATGCATGTTTCACTCTAAAACACATAGAGGGTGTTTCACCTTCATTAACCTCATATATTTTTAATATATCACCTCCATTTGTTCATATATATATATATATGTAATTGCTAAATGTTCTTAATAAGCAAAAGATTGTTACAACTATTTATTATTACCTACAATTATAATCATTTTAACTAAACACTCTCACCAAAGATTTTCTCAATTCCCTTTTCTGAATTTAAAGATTTTTAAATTCTTATACTAGTTATTATGCTAATTTGAAATAAAAGGATGAAACCAATAATTCTAAAAAATGTATTAGAATTAAAGTGCAGTGCTTGCGCTATCATGTGCATTGAGTTATTTTTAACCGTTAAATAAAAATTAATGATGCCAAAAGACTTAACACTGCAAACTCCTTGACGCAGTGGAATACCTTTAAATGCTATTCATCTCCCGTCACCATTAGTACCATCGCATACCATGCTTACTTTTAAAGTTTTTCTTTCATTTTCTCTTTATTACATTTCTCGTATGTTGTGTTTAATTAGTATATTATTATTCAATAGGTAAGAGTTATTATTCAACTAGTTTTTTTGTGTTATTCAAGAATAAAAATAATTATTGTGTTTAAATAAAAAGTGAATAAGGTATATTAATGCAAATGAAAAAAATGATTAAAAAGGGAGAAAATAGTGGAATATTGTTATTCTTGCTAATGATAATACTATATATTCATTTATAATGACTGAAAATAGTGACTTTATTATTTTTAGGTAGATTTTGAATATTCTATTTTAATTCATGTTTCATATTATCTTTAGATATTCTAGTTCCCCCATGGAATCTGCAGAAGAAATCCACTGATCCTCATGCCTGAGTCATAAATAATGGGGAAACATCAATCCTCAATCTCAATAGGTGTTTTACATGTCAAGTTAATCATTCAATACATCAATACACTAATAATTTAGCATATTATGACTAAGCATACAATTCATCATTTAGGTGAGCAATTAACATACTCAATTATTTGATTCGATACTAAGGAATAAAGTATGATCAATTGGGTGGCCGATCGATCTTTCTCCATCGGTCAATCGAACTGAGTTTGACCAGTCGAGTTAAGAACCTCGATCGATGATGATGTCATCTCCATAATGTCGTTGTGGTTGAATAATCTTCGATTGGTTCCTCGACAAACATGAATGGTAGGTTAAAGATGCTTTTACATTATCATTGCCAATCAAACAACTTTGATTGACTTCTCGATTGGCATGTAGGTACTTCAATAGGTCGTCGTAAGGTTGCAAGTTTAATAATGTTCCTAAGTGTTTTGCTAGGATTTGTATAATACAATAATCAATTTGTAACTCTCATTACATAGCATGCTCAATAAAACAGGCTTTGCAATACGATATCAATATAAGCAATTCTTATTTTCAAAATGATATAACAATTATTCTTAAAGCAACTAAATTGTCAATTCAAATCCTATACTCAAACTTATGTCATGACAACCATAATAATATATCTAAATAGTGTCATATAAACTTCATATAATTACATACTTGGTAACTTGATGGCTATTTGAGTTTTTAACAATAATTGTATGATATGCTTATCACTTAAGCATTATCATTAACAATATTAGAATTAGTTGTATGATGACTAAAATCGATTTCTTTTTTAACTACTTCAAGCATACAACCTAAATATCAAGCATAATTATATCTTTACGATTTGCTAGCCATTTTACAAGTTAGTACAATATGATTTGAGATAGACTATCACTAGCTTAGTATTTTAACAATTACTTCCATAATACAACTTAGATTGCGATGAAACTAATTCATATGTAAATTAGACTTCAAGTCTATATATATTATGCATAAATTTAGGTCAAATACAATTTGTCCAAAACCTCTTTGAAACTCAGATTATAATTCTGAAAAAAATATTTCAATTCATAATTGGAATATCCTATAAACACAATTAAAATATCATTTCTAATTGTATATCATCACATGTTTATTTTAATTCAAAAGCTCAAAAGAGGGATCAAGGATCTCCTTACTTACATTTTTCATACTTTTATATACTTTCTTTAGTCATTGAGCTCGTCATCAACTTTTTTTTATTTCTCTCTCTAAAACTTCATGGCATCTATTCCTTGTGCTCCAACATTATCTCTTCCAGCATCTCGACTCCAGAAACGAAGAAAATGTTTTTTGAGGCTATTGGGTGAATTTTTCATGGAGAAAAAAATATAAGTAGTCCAAAATATATTATTTTCTAATTTAGTGCTCTCATATACGAGCCGGTTTTGGGTTAGTGGACAATACACCAAATCATTGTTTAATGAGTTTTTAATAGGTTTGAAAATTGAATGAGTGTTCATTGTAGTGTGAGATCCATTATATTATCAGACTAATTTATGTCATCAATTCAATGCCTCAAAAAATTTATTCAAGGCAAAACTAATGTAGTGCTTTTCAAAGGACCTATTTGGATCGGAAAACTAGTGCCATAATCAACTCTAGTTCTTGGTGGTTATGATAAACACTTCTCTAAGAAAAATAATGATTACCAAAATCAAATTTTGATCAAAATTTCACATGATCAGAATTTGATTGGTCTTAATTTTTGCAATTACAAAAACTTGGCTTGGCTCTAGCTGGAGGCTCGGACCAAGTTTTTTTTCTTTTCCTTTCAATTTTTTAACTTTCTTTTACTGCTTTCATATTTTACATTTCTTTTTTTAACTTTATTTTGGGCATTATAATTTTATATTATCTTAATTTTTCAATTAACTCATCCTTCTAATTAAGTCACTTAATTAAATATTATTACACTAAGTTATATTATTATATTTAATTAAGATATTATTTGATATTAATTTTCTTTTCTTATTTTGATTTTTATCTTTTTAGCTACATTATTGCATCAAATTAAATTAAAATAAAATATGAGTTGCTCTTTTTTTACTTATTCTGTGTTGTATCTTTTGTTAATTCGACTTTAATCAAATCTTAGTTATTTTACTTAATACATGAAGTTAGTATTTGATATGATAACATTAAATTATATTTTGGTATATGTAATTAAGTTATTAACTTACATTATTTTTTTTGCTTCTATCTTATTTTTTATTTACATAACTTTCCCTTTTTAAATTATTTGTTGTTGTTAAATAGTTTTGTTATCTTAATATCAAATTAAAAAGTTATAATATGTGAAGGTATTATTTGATATAATATTACATTAAATTCTATTTTTTATTTAAATAAGTAAATTATTATTATTATTATTATTATTATTATTATTATTATTATTATTATTATTATTATTATTATTATTATTATTATTATTATTATTTTAACACAAGTTTACGTTATTAGTCACAACAATAGTCATATAAAATAAATAATAATAAATTATCATACTTATATTAATTTAATATTTTTTAAAAAATAAAATTAAGTATTAGTTTTAAAAGTTCATCCGATGAACTAATACATTTAAAATAATCTTTTTAATTTTTCATCATTACATTTTCTCATCTAGAGTTAAAATTTATTTATCTTATTAATTAACTATTGAAATTAATAAGAACATAAGTGGTCATAAGTTTTTGCGTTCAAAGCCACCAAAGTAATTCATCTTACGATTTTCATTTGTAAAATCAAATTATTTTTCAATAAGTAGAGAAATGTAAAAAAACTTAGCTCCACCTTGAATAGTTTGAAGAACCTACCTATCAATTAATGTGGAGGCGATCATACGCATTGAGAACAGGGCCAAAATATCAAATATCAATAGATACCCACGGTATAAAAAATAATCGGTAACTAATGTTTTCTAGTATCTGATTCAATTGTTAATTAATCTGCATATAAAACTTGCAGACTATTACGGCCATAGAATTTTCGACTCTTCCCCCGTTCAAATACTCCGGCGACACACTTTTACCGTAACCTTTCCGCCGTCCTTCGCAATCCCACCACCTCAACGTGGGTCCACGCTCAACCACTAAGCAGTCTCCACGTGGCAGTTGGACTGGTACATGATACGAATCTTTCTCCCTCCCTCCCGCCCCAAGTTTTAATTCCATCTCATTTCCTTTTTTTTATTTTTTTGGTTAATAAGTTTTCGGGTTCCCTCCCCCGAGATGCGAGTCCGGTCACCGCCGCACGGATTGGACTCCGTCCACGGTCGCCCCATCGCTCCTTCCAACGTGGTCGCGTCCGTCCGCTGCGGTGACGTTACCGTCTTTCCAGCCAACCATGGGCACCCTCCCAAAACTGCCCCCTTTTTTTCCTCCCCCTCCGCCGACGACTCCTCTCTCTCTCCCCTTCCCTTCCCTTCCCTCCACCCAACTTTTTTCTCCCCGTCCTCAAACCCTAACCCTAGATTCCGGGTAGATCCATGGATAACGGTGTCCGGCGTTCCCCGATGCCCTTCGCCGCCGGGTTTAACGGCGGCGGGGGAGGCGGAGGGCGGGAGGAGCTCTGGAGCGAGGCGGAGACGGCCGCCCTAGTCGACGCGTGGGGCGAGCGCTACATCCGCCTCAATCGCGGGAGCCTCCGCCAGGGCGACTGGAGGGAGGTGGCTGTCGCCGTGAACGCCGCGCGGGCGGCGGCCGGGAGGCCGCCTAAGAGCGATGTCCAGTGCAAAAACCGGGTCGACACCCTCAAGAAGAAGTACAAGATCGAGAAATCGAAGCTCGGGCGGTCCCTCTGGCCGTTCTTCAGTGATCTCGATTTCCTCATCGGCGGCGGCGCCGCCGTCGCTGAGTCCGGGAAGCCCACTTCCCTGACGGCGTCGCCGGTGCCGTTCGATTATCCCCAATCCCGGCCGCGACAACTCCCTCCGCCTACTTTTGCGGTCAAGCGCCGGAGCCCTATTGCTGGCGCCGCTGTGCACGCTGGTTCGTGGTTGAGGCCGCCGGTGAATTCCTCTGGATCATCAGAGAGCTCCCGGGGCGATTTCGATGATGGTTCAGAGGATCACGATGACGGCGAGGACGAGGACGATGCATGCGTCGGCCGTGATCAGGGACTTAAAAGGAATGCGTTCTTTAACGGCGGTGTCGCAGGTGTGAAGCGCCCGAGGAGTTGGGATGATTTCGGTGGTGGCGCCAGTGTTGGCGGTGGTAATGGTGGTGGAAAGGACAGGGCTTTAGCGGTAGTCGCCGGTAGTAATGGTGCTAGGAAGGACGGGGCTTTTTCAGAGTTGGCAGGGGCGATTATGAAGCTTGCAGACATTTACGAAAAGGTTGAGTCCTCGAAGCAGCAGCAGATGATACAGATGGAGAGGCAGCGCATGGAGTTCACAAAGGACCTTGAGTTCCAAAGGATGAAGATGTTCATGGATGCTCAGCTTGAGGTTGAGAAGATGAAGCGGCCCAAGAATCACCCAGGCATCGGTCAGCTCCTGGCAACTTACATCTGCATTGAACCTTTTGATAGTTATTAATATCATAGAACAGTGCAATAATATCTTCTATCCAAAATAACCAATGGAATAATAACTGCATTAATTTCATAGTTAAATTTGCAGTTGTTGAGTGTTAATTCAAGAACTTTGAACTTCTTTGGCTAGTCGCAAGTAGTTGCTACTTACATATTTTCTTGGGCAACACTTTATGAAATCTATATCAGTTTGGACATAAATATGTGGTATCTTTTGTTGTCTTAATTTGCATTGTCAAAATAATGTTCGAACTTTTGATAATAAGAAGGAAACTCCTGAGAGGGAACACATTCTGATGGACCCGTGTGGATAAGTATCATACTTGAAATTGATCGGGTCTCCTGCTAAAGTATGTTATTTGCCTGGACACTAGCATCTTGAAACATCCAGTATTCATCAAAGCGTGCTAGACTTCTGGTATTGAAAGTCATGAGAAAAGTCACATGTAAAGATATGCGCAATTTAAGTAAAACAGTAGTCATTTCATTTATCAGGCCAAAATATTATTTAAATTTCTTATAAACGTCTAAACTGAAACTTAGCTGAAATAAGCAAGCCTTTCCCACACTAGTTTTTTAGCCCACTAGGTCTTTATCTGATCGCTGATTGCAAATATGCTCCAGTATGCGACAAGTTCACTACCTTGTCATGTTAATAATGCCTTCAGTTGCAAGCTTTATTTACTGATTAGGGGGATTTAAGATCTTTAAGGAGTTTGTTTTGTAGGAATAACTGTGGGAGATTATTATTATTTGCATCTCTCTCTGTAATGATTTCAAAGAAGACACAAAAGTTGGCTACCACCTTGCATCCTTTTTCTCACAAAAAAAGTTGGTTGTTGCTGTTGATTAACAGAATTACTCCTTATTTTTTGAAGCATTAGAGGCTGTCGTAAGGTTAGTTAGTCCCAAGATACGATAATTGTGATGACTATCTGTTATAGTAAATTAGCTTTGGGCACTTAGATTTACTCAAACTATTAATTGGAGAATTTATGATCTAAGGTAATGTAAGTTGTTAATCTTAGTTAGAAATTTCTTGAGGGCATTGAGTTCCAATCAAATAAATGGGCAATTTGGTGATAATTTAACACAGACTTGTCAGATCTTTTCACATAGTTTCCTTAAGTATTTGTTGGTTCAATACTGTGAATTTGCTTCTATGTCTTTATAGTGACTTGAGAAGGCTCCTTTTTTGGTGGAAATGTCAGTTTTTCATATTCTGAACAGGCAAATGATGTTAATCTTTATCAGATTTTTCTTATTCAGAAGATTCATGTTGTTTCATAGAAGGCTCTTCTTGTTAACTTCTGTTTTAGATGAGTCCTTATCATCTTGAATCCTTATCATCTATCTGGTATTACACAGGGAAGAGGTTGTAGCTTACAACTTGAGGTGCTATCACATTGCGATTGATTAAATTCATGCTGCAATTATTGTAACTGATTAAGCGTGGATATAGTTATGAAAATATTTGAAGTCCATATAAGATGAAGGATTGGAGGACATTCTCTAATTAGGCGGATCTACTTACATCCTACCTTGAGAACTTTAGGGAAAGCATACTGATGTTTTCATATTCTACTCCACCTGTAGTGAAGTATTACTGCCTTAGTGACTAAAAGAATTGTAATTCAAAGTATTTATAAAGATCACATCTATAGCATGAGCGTATGTTGATTGTATATTCGGAGTAGTGAGAGCTTGAGAGATGGTTTTTACTTTTTATAACACAGGTGTGTAAACTATACATTATTTTATTAATCATGAGGAAGTTATATGATTCATGTTGAATATTGATATCATAGTGTGGCTATAGACCATGTTTATCCTCATTTTTAATTCAGTACTTCCTTTCACATCTAAATGTATTATGATGTTTCGACTAGTGCCCTATTTGGCAATAATAAAAACTAGTGATTAAAATCAAATTTGGTTGGCACAGATGGTAAGCATGTTTGTGTCCCGGGTCGAGGACTGAGAGCTAGTAACCCCGAGTTCGAGTTTTGGAGTAGTTAAATTTGGCAAGGTGATTGACCTTTCTGCGCTAGTTTTCGAACTCCGGATTAGATACGTGCTAATAATTCTCTACACCGGAGGTCCAATGCGGGCATCCAAAAAAAAAAAGAAAAAAAACTTGTGGTTAACGTTTAACTTCAACTGAGATTCATAAACAATCTATAGAGACAAATTCGAATCTGTAATTGCAGTTTTATGACCAACACTAAAAATCTAATTTTGCTAGAGATACACAGGCATCATGCAAATGCCATATTTGCATTCAACCAACAGATATGTTACTGCCAAGATCGCCATAAAAGACAGAAGAATCGATGTCCAACAGACAGCAGAATTCACCACACTGAATGATACGAAAAGTCTGATAGTTTTCTCACTGGTGCCACTCCATTTGGAGCTCTATAATTCAAATACACGGCGTACGTTTTCCACAAACATCAAACATCTTAGTCAAGAAGGATACGTTTATGTACATTTTCCCATGGACATAAACTATACAACTGAGGCGCCAAGAGATCAATCATCCTTTCAATTGGCCTCCGGAGAAATCATCTCGAGCTCAGCCCACCAAAGTGGCGATACTTTCGGCGTTGCTCTGTCCGGCGGCATCAATGTTATGCCTCTCAGCTGGCTCGAAACCTGTTGCATCGTCGGCCTCTCCTTTGGTTCTTGATGAATGCACGAGCTTATAACTTTGCACAGTGCAGCAGTGATTTCCTCGTTGAAAGAACCCAACAGGATCGGATCAATCAATTCTTTGAGGGGCTTCTGACCTTTTAGGTAGGACGAAGCCCAGTGCTCGAGCGCGCCATCCTCATCGGAAAACGGAAGCTTGCCGGATAATATCTCCAGCAGCAATATGCCAAACCTGTGCACAATGCTCTCCATGTCAGACAGTTCTGCTAATGTACCTGGAATTGCAGAAGTTACTTCGCTTTCCTCCGATTCATTCCAGATTCCGAGATCTGATATCTTGGCAGCATAATCATCAGTTAAATAGATTGTCATGGAGTCTAGATTCCTAAGGATGACAGGAGGGTTAAGCTGGTGCAAGTGCTCCAAACAGTATGCTATTCCCATGGCAATCCTTAGCCTTGATCCCCACTCCAATTGTTCTGCTTCTTTAACTGTAAAAAAGGCATAAACACATTGTTTCAAAGCTGATCATGCAAAAAAAATGTGGAAAAGATTGATCAGTAGAATAGTCTAATTCGATATCTACTACTAAATGCATTCACTGTGTTCTGAAACTAAGACAATCGTGGATCATCAGATGATACCACAATTTATGCTTCTCAACTACTTTAGCAGAAAGTACTTGTGAGAGGTGGAATGAATGCATACCGTGCAGATGTTCAAACAATGTCCCATTTGGAGCATATTCAAAAACCATCATCCTTGTGAAAGGTTCCTCTTCCTCGCAATACCCGATCAAATTCACAAAATTTTTGTGGTTTACTTTCGACAACGTCGTGATCTGAAAATATCACCAGTTCCCAGTGTTCAACATGTAAACAAACGAGAAAAAAATGCCAATGCCTTTTGCATGTAACATAGTCGAGCACTATTTACCTTCTTTCTAAATTGAGCTTCAGACTGTTTTGACCACTCTGATGATGATTTAAGTGCAACAGATAGAACAGCAATTTCAACACCACTTGACAATGTCCCCTTGAACAGCCTGCAACCTGGTGTAGATCCAATGATGTTGCTGAAATCTTCACAAGCAGCTTCTATTTCTGATCGTTTCAGGGAAGGCACACCTGCAATGTATAACTTAGTCAGAACCCATATGGTAAAGAAAACAGCAACAAAAAAAGCTGATCTGCAGAAAACTGTACCAGTTACAAATGCCTTCTGCAATTGCCCACTTAAGCCTGTTGCCCAAGGTTTAATGGTTACAATTTTATTAGTTCTCCAATAGAACATGTACACTAGAGCTAGGATTGTGATAAACAAAACGGCTCCAACTGCAGATATAAGAACTGAAAGAAAAATGGAACGCTTTGTTTTATCTGCTGGAGCTGCTGGAGGACGAGGACGAGGAGGTGGAGATAAGGAAGGGGAGGTCACTGATGCTGGAGAATGAGGACGAGGAGGTGGAGTTAAGGAAGGGGTGGTCACTGGTGTAGGAACTGGTGAATGCCGTGATGGAGGAGCTGCAGATGATGTATGATTATTTTTCTTACGATCAGTTCCATTATTATTTGGTGGTAGAGACTGTGAGGATGTAGAATTCTTGTTGAGTGCTTTTTCTGGTGATGCTCGTGAACTAGAAACGTCGACTAGTGCCCTTCCCAAAATTGCATCTCCATTTCTGCGACAAATTTGTTGAATTCTATTAAAATCATAAGACGAATAAGATGTTGAAAAAATGATTATTTTCGCTAACACACTCTCAACTATAATAGCTTTCATTTAAAATAATCTTTTCTTTTAAACATTAACTTTTTCATTTAAAATAACAAATTCTATTGACCTTTTCTTTTAAACATTATAAAATATTTAAAATAAAAAATAATAGCTTGATCAAGAGATTTCATAATTATTAATAAATAATTATTAAATAATATTTCAATACTTACTTTATTTTTTTATTTTCATAAAGTTTTTTTTATTATATTAAAGAATTAAGGGTAAAAATGTTAGTTAACATAATTTTGATTGAAATTTAATGGAAGGACTAAATTGATAAATAATAATAAGTTCGGAAACTAAAATTGATGAATTTATAATTTAAGATTAAATACAGAGGAAAGTTATAGTTGACGGGGGTGTAAATAAAAATAATCCTAAAAAATTCGTCTACTGCATGTTGAAATTGTCACTTGGCCAAGGATTTATGATTGCAGCACCACAGGAGATCCATAAACAATAACATTCAGACTAAATTTTTTTCAAGTACCATTCAGAGAAAATGCATCTGCAATCTTGATTTTCTCAAGGGAGAAAAAGGATCTCGAGCAGGAGAAAAAAGATAAAAGAATATGCCTTATATATAAAAGAACTTCAAAGAGACTAATATACAGAAGCACAACAACAACAATATACATCCTGTGGCAACACAAAAGTTGGGAATTCTCATGGACCTCGTTGGTAGCTCTTTTCAATGAAGTAAGAGGTCAATACATTAGTATTGAGAGAGGTTAATGTATTTGAGTGTCAGCTGCTTTCCTTGAGCTAATTTTAGGCAAAATAGGATTATAGCCTTCTTGTTGCATATTAAACATGCTTAGATATCAGAATTTATGGTTTACAGTCTCTTCAATTGTTTTGAATTTTGATGAAAGTTCTATCGAGCAGTTCTTTAGTAAATAAAAAAAATTGAAATAGTTCTCTTGACGACAGAAGGAAAAAATACTCGGTTACAGAAATAGTGGATGAACAAAATTGTTTGAAAATGCATGCCTAACCATAGAAATCGAAATATGACGTTACCTTCCAGTCTGCTTAGAAAGCAGAGTACGCCCATGAAGTTCAGGTGGAATGCCAACAGTTAGTCTGTTGCTTTCTAGTAGGCTGCCAGAATTAAAGAAGGGATTAAGTAGAATATATAGTTTTCAATCGGAAAGAAGAACAACTATGCATATGCCCAACATACAGAATTTTCGAGGAAAGAAAGCTGTGAAGTTCAGGAGGAAGCGGACTGCTGAAATTGTTGTGTCCCAGGTCCAGGAGTTCCAGATTCTGTAACGATGCTAACTCCCGAGGAACGACCCCAGACAATGAGTTGTTATTCAAAGTCCTACAACAACAAAATGTAAAAGATACAACTTTAATAAGTTAATGTGTCTTGCAGATACAACTGTATCAAATGTGGATCCATCTTAACTAATGACAATTTTAAGTTGGATACTTAACACAGATTTCCAGTGCAAAAAGATAAAAAGTTGAACCTTTTAAACTTTCACAATAGTAAGTTTGGGTTTCACAATTTGCTGGCAGAAAAAATGATTATGGTACTTTAGGTGTCCGAGAACTTAAGTTTTATGAAGTTTCAAGAACTTGTCAATTTAATAAATTGATTCTATAAGTATTTGGATGAACTAAAAAGTTAATTTGATAAATTATTTTTAATGTGTGCTTGGATAAAAGGTAAGAATCGATAAGAACTAATAACTTTTTAATAAAGATAATAAGTTTAATTGGTTAAAAAATTAATAATAATGAATTATTTTTATGTAATATATTTAAGATAATATAGCAAAATAATTTTTAAAAGAATTGTAATAAATTATATAAATTAAATATTATGCATAATATAATAAATAATAAGTTAAATTTAAATTATAATTTAAGAAAGAATAATAAAAATAGTGAAAATTTAAATAAGTAAAATAATTTAGGGAAAATAATAATAAATAGTAAAAATAGCTTATTAAATTTAAAAATAATAGTAAACTTTTATAATATTTAATAATTAATAAATAAAAATAGAATTTAATTTAATTAAATAAGATAAAAATGAAAAGAGATAAAAGAAAAAAATGTCACGTCAAAATAGAAAAAATTAAGAAAAAAATTAGTTCCTACGTTTCGCAAGAATCAATTGGTTCTTTTGAAAGCAAAAATCAAAATCATGAACTTGAATTCAGAGGACATTAAATTTTGTGTTGGTTCTGTCAAATGTCATATTGTTTAACGGAATCAGTAGGAACCAGACCAAGTTCGAATTTAATAAACTCCAAAGTCCATATTAATATTTTCACAGCCGTAAGAAGATGGGACAACATTGTGTGCGGTAAAGCGTCCAGACAGTAACTTTGAAGCAATTGCAGAGATCATAACCAAGCATGACCTATCAACACAACATGAAGATTATATTTATTCAGAGAATGACTTCCCTTTTCCAAGTCAACACAGCTTGAA
The DNA here is from genome assembly GCA_001647135.1 of Pontederia paniculata. Taxonomy (NCBI): domain Eukaryota; kingdom Viridiplantae; phylum Streptophyta; class Magnoliopsida; order Commelinales; family Pontederiaceae; genus Pontederia; species Pontederia paniculata. The sequence goes on along the minus strand of LTAE01008167.1, from coordinate 2,787 downwards.
GAGAGAGAAAAAACATAATCAAATGGCCCTTAATGAGGAGACATTGACTGGTAAGCAATAAACATTGGGTCCATGAGCAAATATGGCAACAACATCACTTGGGTGGCCCTTGAACTATTCATACATATCGACTTAAGATACTGAAATATTGAGATACATCCATAGAATTTCCTACATAGGATCAGAAGCAATTAACAGAACAGAAAATGAGTGCAGGAAAACAATAAAAGAATTAGAAGAAAACTATACCAGTTAATCTGGATTGCTTTTACTAGCAAAATTCCTAGTATGTTTCATATACTATTTTTCGTTCAATTTACATCCAGAAATCTCTCATTATGTGTAAGCAAACACAAAGGAGGGTATGTCATATGCCTAATCATTAAGCTGATAACACTTACAGGAACTTCAAATGGACAAGCTTTACGATCTCCGGCGCAAGCTTCCCTTCGAGGCCGAGGTTGCTTAAATTCCTATAAGAAACAAAGTGAATAAGAACGATCAGATAATTCAGAAAGTACCATCCTTTACCATGACAAACTCATCAAGGGAATTCTATTTCTTTAGCCATCACTTCAAAAATGCACACTGTAATTTTAGTTGATTAGCTATACTCTGAAGATCTATCAACTGCAATGTTTCAAAACTATTCTGTCACTGGACACATCAATCTTCCCAAGAGTATGCAAATTGATGTGCTCTACTACTAGATTACTCAATCTGCGATCAAGGGGGCAACTGCAAGATGCAGATTGAGGAAGTATTTGTTCATCACTCACAAAGCCACAACTTTTCCTCCGTAGCAGTGAACTCCAAACCAGGAGCATGGCCGTGACACATCCTCCTCCTTCCAGTCCCGTAGAGCTCCATAGGGATCAAACTTTACCTCCTCTTTAAACTTCAGAAGTGCCTCTCCTGAACCAGATAAAACGTGTTAGCAATAACAGCTAGAGAACTCAACCCAATTCCATGCGAGGTGGAGCATAAGACCTTCGGAAGACTGTACCTTCATCGTTAATGGAAACACCAAGATCGAGGCACGGGGAGAGCATAAACAGCAGTAAAAACCTTGCATAAGCTCGCAGCTTCCAGTTCGTCATCACCGATTTCAACTGTACTAGTATGCTTCCAGCATGAATAACACTTCAAGAAGCAATCTTGGAGAGCAAGAGCGATGAGCTGAGATCAAAGAAGTCTATGCAACAAGGAGATAAAAATCGGATCTTTGGAGGTGGGAAGAGCTTGTGGAGAGCTCAAAGGTGAGCCCATGATAGCATCGAGAGAGAGATCGAGAGAGAGAGAGAGAGAGAGAGAGAGAGAGAGAGAGAGAGAGGTGGCAAGCTCTCTTCTTTGGTATGATAAAGCTGGTTGACTGGTGAGTCTGAGGTAGTTCGAAACAGGCAAACTAAAGGGGGAAATTAGATTTTTACCCGGAGAAAAGATGTGGAAATTCGATGGCGTGTAGTGATATAGAAAAAAGAGCTAGTAATGAATAGGGTGATCAAAATTTAATTATAAATAAAATATTACTCATATTTTATAATATAAGATTTTAAATTTTTTTACCCTTTAAATTATGATCTCAGTTAGATTGATTATTATTAATAACTTAAACTGGTTTTTTTATGTAATATAAAAGTTATTTATTTTGACTTTCATATTTTAGTATACTTGTAAATGAGTTGGTATATGAGACATGTACTAACGGTTTGAATAATTGATAATAATTAATAATTAATGAGTAGTGAGTTAATTACTTAATTCAATAATGTGTTTCACGTCAGTTGATAAATATAAAATAACTAAAAAGGATATAAATAATAATTTGAATAGTTCGAACTATTATGTGTACTCTAAATTAAATAACTCAATTTTATTTTAACTAGTTTAATATTAAGAAATAATAATAAAATAAATATTTAATCAAATAAATTATAAATTAATAAATAATAAAATAGTTATATTGTATAATGAATAAGTGTATAGCATAAATAATAATTAATAATAAAATATTTTGAGAATATATTTGAAAAAAAATCAACAAGTTAATAGCTATACTAGATATTGGTCTATTAAATATTTCAAAATGTTAGATTTCAATTATTTATTTATCGTTATTATCAATCGAACTTATTAGGCATCTTAAATAATTTATTGACTTAGTCAACAAGTAGTGCTATAAATATTATTTTAAATGCATACCAAACAATATCATGAGTATCAAACTTAAGAGTGATGATTTGTTATTTTTGTAGGATCTGGATGACATCAAGAGGGGGGTGAATTGGTATGTTAAAAAATTTTCTCTTTTTTATTGTTAACCTAGATGTGTTATGTCAGCGGAAACATATATATGCGAATATAAACACAAGTAGAGAGAAGAGAGTAGAGAGAAAACGAACAACACACAAACACACGGTTTGTTGACGAGGTTCGGCCCAATTCCAGGCCTACGTCCCCGCTCCGGTCTTCTCCCACGAGATCTTCGGAAATCACTACTTCCTTTTTCAAGGGCGAAGGCTCCCTTACAACTTCTCCTTTCTTGCACTGAGGACAAGGAGACAACCTCTTACAGATTTCTCTCAAGAGCTCTTGGACTCTTCACACAAGGGGAACTAATGCTTTCACTCACTCAAGCACACGCTCAGTATTTTGCCTAAAGTTAGTCAAAGTTAGTTCTCAAGACTCTTGGAATTACATCTTATACTCTGCACTAAAGTCCTAACTCTCTCTCAGAAAACCAGTCGTTAGTAAGAGTACAGTGCCTTCACCTACTTCGCCGGTCGT
>LTAE01008166.1:0-21136 GCA_001647135.1 Pontederia paniculata | reverse complement strand
AACAAGTTCATTAGTATAAACTAAGTTCCCTTACATATTTGTGTTCATTGAAACACTCTCGGAATCCTAGATTCAACAATCTCCCCCTTTTTTTATGATTATAAATTCATAAGGACTGAACTTAGAGTTAGTTATAAATATGAAGCTTATTCAGAAATTTTAACTAACCAAACATTCAATATAGGAGATTAGGTCAGCAATAAATTTGTGAATCAGAATTGAGATAAAGAGCTGAAAATTTATCAATGTGTGCATATATTTTGGTATAAAGTTCTACATAATAGCTATACAAATAATTTGGAAAAGTGGGATAATAAACATGAGAAAATGTACATTTAAACCTAAAATGAGCAGAAAATGGGAGTGTTTAAGCACGAATTCATCTATATAAAAACTACTTATCACGTTACATTTTCTATTTTGTATTGATAATAGCCATATACTTTTAAAAAATTGAGTTATTTTGTATCTTTTATCATTTATCTTTTTTCATGTCAAATAATTAACTCAATCACAGGCCGAAGACATAGCATAGCCAAAGATGACTCTCATTAAAGTTTTATATCTTATGTGTGTTGGTTTCTCTATCTCATCTACTTCTCATAACATTTTACATGACAATCAAATCTCATGTTGAAATTTGAAAAGTTTTGGAGGAAAAATACAACACTAACCGATGAGGAATCGATAATCTTTTTCAAGAAAATATTTTGAAATTAAAATATTTGACAACATTCTCATCTCGAATAAAGTTCATGAATTACAAGTTCTAGTAAATAGGCATCATGACTTGAAATTTGAAATTCTTGAAACATTATCACTTGGTGCAATTATATCTAAGTTACACTACAAGAATAGTAGGATTCAACGACAGAATTTTCTATTGTTGATCTATCGTTGATTTGTCGCTATATAACTTAGCGACAACACGGTGACGACAACAAACTGTCACAAAAAATAGGTCGCTATTAGTGACAAAAAAATTTGTCGATAAATCTGTCGCTAAGTCATAGTTAAGGTGTCGTCGATCTATCGTTAAACCGTCGGCAAAAGATTTTTTTTTTCAAATTGTTCTCTAACGCGTCGCAAATCTATTGTTATTATGTCGCTATTGTTGTCGTTAATCTGTCATTGATTTGACGTTAAATTGTCGCTAATTATCGTGATTTATCAAAAATGGTATTGTATTTCTATCGTTATTCTGTCGTAAATTATCAAACCAGCTTAAAATGTTTCATACATTTCTAGAAAAATCTGTATATACAACATAGTATCATCATATCAACCAAATATACTCATTCATGCACAAAATAATAAAGATGACATATAAACGTAATAAAGTTCAAAGTACTCATCACAAAGTCTAAGTCAATAATATAAGTTTCTAAGTACTCATCAGAAAGTCTAAGTCAACAACACATGTTTGAAAGTATTTTGTACAACATAAGTCAAGCAAAACATAATCTAATCATCGGACGAAGGAGTACGATGAGCAGAACGGCCGCAAATCAAACTAAGGACCTCCAACAAAATTGGTGTAACTCTCTCATTTATCACCTCCACCACAAGGTCTTTCATCCCAGCCATAGTCGCAGGGGCGGGTTCGACTGCCGAACTACATAAAGGACCAGCGACAGAAGCAGCACTCGCTTGTTGCGAACTCAATCTTCCTAACCACGAAGTCGACCCTCCTTAGTAAGTCCTGCAACTTCTTTCCATACCTCCTCGTCGACGTCCGGGATTGAGTCCGCATTATCACTCTACTTCTCCGCCATAAGCAAATCGTATGTCTACTATAAATGAAAATAATTATTTCCATACCAAATACTTAATGATAAATATTTTCAATGAGTGTTATGAAATTATACCGCAATTTGTTTTGCTTGCTTCGAGATGAACTGATTTGTCTTCTTATTGGTGTAAACTTCTTTGTACACTGTTCGGAAGTCAACTTTGCCGTCGCTCGTCAACTCCTACAAAAATCATATTTCCTATATTAAAACATTTTCTCAAAGTGATTAACGATAATAAATAATATTCATATTTAATAAAATACTATTTTTCATTTATGCTTTATGAACCTAATAGAGCCTCCACAATGGCGTGTCGCATCCGACTTAGACAATCTATTATTTTTGCTGGTTGCTGACTTCTCCTGATATTTGGGTGACGCCTTACATTGAAAGCGATAAGTTTTGACAAAAAACTTAAATTTAATCCAACTATTAAATATGAACTTACCATGTGTCGCAAAGCGAAGACCAAACTTCTTTGAAAATATGCGGTGCAGGCTTGTCCTTTGCTTCGAGAATGTTACCGTCGGTCACAAGTTATGCATCTCCGCTGGTAGTTTAATAATACTCCTCTGAGACGATGCGAAACCACAGTATTGAAGACCTTCCTTATTATATCATCACGAAGGCCTTCCTCCCATTTATACTTGGCCTGAAAAGATAATTAGTTATTATTTTGTAAACTAATTTAAACTACTTAGACTTAAAATAATTTTACCTTAAACGCATTGTACATATCATCTCGATAAGGCAACGAAATGTCCTTCCACTTAGCACAGCCTACCGTAAGCTTGGAAAGAACAAACTCGCTGATTTCTCGATGAATACATCTTGGGATGAAAGCAGACCTAAAGCATATAACATTATATGGATTAATGCATTTAACATTATACTCATAATTTAAGAAAATTAGTTTTTAATAAATCATATACTATCAACTCATGGATTGTTCTTATCATTCACCGTAACTCCGGTAACAGGTATAATATTTCCATTGAAAAATCCAGCTTCGATCTTTTTACTGAATATTAATTTGAGACATTTATATAAGAAAGTTGATAAAGGACGGTGCAACTACTATCACTGATGTTAATTCAATAGTAATTTGACATATTCATTGACAAAAAATTATGTTAAGAAAAAAATCTAGAATTTTGTTGTTAAAATGGTTTTAGAACATATAGTTATTAGTAATTGAAACTCTGAATAAAAGTTTATCTTAAGATTCAAGAGATAAGAAATGAGTTGCTTTAATAACTATGCACGTCATAAGCAATGCTTTAGTACAAGTGTTAATTAAGAATGAGTTAAAATCTCTCAGTGGATTGATATGTGTTATCAAAGGATTCCATCTATATGAACACACTATTTCAACCAAGACTTTTCGAGATATACTTTTATAAATATTCATGAAACAAGGATGAACACATGGTCATATATAGTGTTGTTATAATATTAAATCTCTTAATTGAAATATTAAACACAATTATATGTGGGATCATTCTAGTTCTAACGTAATTATTCAAATATATTATATGTCAGTTACTTGTTTGAACTTTAAAAAGTCTGCACTAATAAGAAGTTCAAATCTAACATTATATTTCTTGTATAATTTAATAGTTTAAAATTTGTATTTTGGCGAGAGATTAATTGTTGAAATTTATAGATTTTGAATTAATTGAAAATGTGAACATGAAAATTGTGCTTATTAGAGGTGACTATGTAGAAAAGACAACCTTGAGCTCTTTTATGATTAAACTATTGTATATTGAATGCAAATATGTGTTCTCATTTATAAAGTTACATCTTTTTATTATCTATAACTAATAAGTTCTAACTTAATTTGTTCAATTGAAAAATTACAAATTTATTAGAATAAGAGAAAAAATTCTCCAATGTTGCTAGTTGATGAACTCTAATGATTTACTTTGTATTCTAAGAATTGTTATCGAAATTTCATAGTAAATTTGTGTGGAGATAAACAATTCTCTAAAGATAATAATTCATTGTAGTTCAAAGTTTTCCAACATATGTATTAGGACAATAATAATACTTTGGGAATGCAAGATAGGCAAATCAAAAGGTGTTTTGGATAATACTTAATGGTTAGAGTGCCTTCAATCTTCTTGAGAGAGTAACGGACTTAACTCTCCGGTTTTGTATATAATGCTCAACTGCAAATGCGTAGCAGCGAGCTGATTGCATCCACACGCTCTGCTGACATCCAATTTTGCATGATGTTCCCAACTCTTTTTTCATTCTTTAATTTACTTATGACAAAGGAGACATTATAACATGGAGAAAAATGGCCCTTAACCGAAAAAAATTAAACCTTCATCCACAAATGCACAAAATTTATCATTTCTTCAACTGTGAGATTAATTTATATATATATATATATATATATATGGTTAAAGTCTCTTGTCTTCATATATATGTAGTTGTATAATGCATGATCTAATACATATTGTTTTGTAAGGATGTTAAACATATTTTACCCATTCATTATATAATTAATGATGAATCATAAAATTGATAAAAAAAATAGGATTTATAAAATTTATCATTGATCATACATTAAAAAATTAAAATGTGTTCAACATCTTTACAAAATATTTAATACTTAGTAGATACATTAAATAATGAGAGTGAAACATTCTTATATAATATTTCACCGTAAAGCACCCATACGATCAATTCATCTATTTTTAAATTTATAATTTAAATTTAAAAAAAAAGAAAAAAATAATTATATTATTTTAATTATATATTTTTTTATTGTTTTAATCTAAATCATAGATTTAAAATGAACGATTAATTATATGAATATTTTAGGATGAAATACACGAAAAAATATTTCATATATTTACCTCGAAGAAACAATCAGACTTTTGCACGTGTGCACAATGTATTAATACATTATATGTATTATAATATGATTCATTAATTTGTTTGGTAGTGGCCGGTTGAGAAGAAGACTTCGAAGTCGTTTGGCAGCATGCTGCGAGTTATAATATTATACTTCAATAATGCATATGGGGTGGGGGGTTTAACTTGCATATTTTAGTGCATTATGCAGGTACCTACCGGTGCATAATTTAGTCAATTATTAGCACCCGGAGTGTGACATGGGTTCGTGTGTCTCTAGGAATATACGAACGTTGGCACCAATGGCATCGAGGGATCTCATCTCCCCATCCATTACGGAATTGGACGTTTGAACGACGCGTTAAATGTGAGGTTAATATTAGTACAATTCTAGTTCACGCATCTCTCGGTCGAAAAGTAACATCGTGATGCGCCAATAATGTTACGAAAAAAAAAGTTGTGCACGTTATTTGTCAAACTTGAATTCAGCTTTTATGTACTACATTAATGCAGATACAGTCATTTGATGTGGAATTAACAACGGGAACCTTGTGATGTTTCTTCTGTTTGAGTGGCTCAACATGCATTTACTCGATCAAAATAGTGGATAAATTGAATTAAGGGTATGTTTGGATATAAGAGGAGAAGGGAAGGAAGGGGAGGAAAGCGAATTTAATTTTAATTTGAGATAATGATTTTTAATTAATTAAAAAAAGAAAGAAAATTAATTTTTAATTTTTTCTTTTAAAAATTTATTATTTGAATAAGATTAATTATTACTCTCTCTTTCATTATCTTTCATTATCTTTAATCTAAACACATCATAAATCAAATTAAGCGCACTCGTAACAGTAAAGTGCTGCCTAATGTAATATTATGTTAATTAATACGTGAAATCTCATGGAAATACTCAACTTGTTGCAGTAAAAGGGAAATCATATATGCATGTGGTTACATCTTCTAGTTAATTGTGATAATTAATCGAAACCTGTTGGTCCTTGCACAATCTCAAGAGCCCATTAATACTGAAGCTGTTATGAAGCTTGTGGCATGGTATTGATAACCTTAATAAATATTCATAAACAACGAAGCAAGATGTAATTAATATATGTTATAACTTTGTTCGTGCGATTGAGTCTTATGTACACAGTAATGAACTAGAAGTAGAGTAAAACCTTTTTGGGGGAGGCAATTCAAATGGTTACAAGTTGAGGAAGGCAGTATCTTAATTGAAAATGATATATATTATGCATTAACTTATTGTTAAGCTAATTAAATTATTGATGGCCATCAGCCTACCCACGATTCGTTCCCCCCCAAGGACGCAATAACCTAATTAATTGGTTGCTACAATTCACATATATATTACCGATTTATTTAACTCTATGATTAATATTTAATGATAATAATTCCTGTTGAGAGGAAAATTATAATAGTTAATGCTGGTCATAACAATGCGAATGGTCAGTTGGCTATCTGCCATTTGACATAGTGAAATAACTCAAATAAGTGAGTCGCTACCAATAAAATATAGCAATTATTGTACGAATTGTTTCCATGTATTGACAAAAAGACATAAATATAGAGAACAAAATGCTCGTAGAATAACTCAATAACTCCGGTGATACATAATTGTCAAGGAATGTTGATTGTATATGTCCCCTAATTTTTAATACTACAAAAACTCGATAAAAAATAAAATATATATGTGTGTGTGTGCAATTTAAAAAATTATTGTACAATTGTTTTTCAAATTTAAAAATAATGCGACATGCAGTCAATATAATATCACGTGAAAAACTAAATAGCATATAAAGTGATAATTTGTCTCAAAACATAAACTGGATGAGAATATTGTTATAAAATACGGAGAACAACTTTGAAAAATGTATAGCACGTTGAAGAACAGTTGATGTGGGGATCCGAACGAATTTGGATAAAAAAAATTGATTCTTGGTTCAAATGGAGATTAGATCAGGACCTGTGCCTCAATTTAAAGGGGACTTAGAACATCCTATTTTCTTTTTCTATTACTAGTATTATATATCTAACATTTAAAGAACTTGATAAATATATACAAGTAAATGACCTAACACAATTAGTATATTACTATATTAATACTTTTAATTATTTTTTATAAAATGATAAGGAGGTGTTTGATTGTAGTGAAAATTAATTGAACTTCAATAAAAATTGTTAATCCGTTAGTAATTCCACCACCTGATTGGAAATAAAGTAAGGGCCCTATTCTAAGTCTTACTGTGCAACAAAACAATGGTCTAGGGTACAGAATGAATGGAAATAAAGGAAGGAAGAAAATGATCAAATCATGTAAGTAAAAACTTCTAAAAGAAATCGAAAAAAAGTATTCGATAAAAGAATCATAATGCCGCAAAACACTTTCTAAATGATTGTTCAGATAGATCTTGAAGACGTTACACTTGCTAATTAAAAAAAATCTAGCATAAATTAAAAATGACTATAATAAAATTCAAATGTGACTCATTACATCAATTAACATATTACTATATTAATATTTTTAATTATTTTTTTATAAAATGATAAGGAGGTGTTTGATTGTAGTGAAAATTAATTGAACTTTATCTAGCATAAATTAAAAATGACTATAATAAAATTCAAATGTGACTCATTACATCAATTAACATATTACTATATTAATATTTTTAATTATTTTTTTATAAAATGATAAGGAGGTGTTTGATTGTAGTGAAAATTAATTGAACTTAAATAAGAATTGTTAACTCGTTAAGAGTTATTTATTCTTTGAGGGATGAGTAATTCCACCACCTGATTGGAAATAAAGTAAGTGCCCTATTCTAAGTCTTACTGTGCAACAAAACAATGGTCTAGGGTACAAAATGAATGGAAATAAAAGGAAGGAAGAAAATGATCAAATCATGTAAGTAAAAACTTCTAAAAGAAATCGAAAAAAACATATTCGATAAAAGAATTATAATGCCGCAAAACTCTCTAAATGATTGTTCAATAGTTCTTGAAGATGTTACACTTGCTAATTTAAAACAATTATCTAGCATAAATTAAAAATGACTATAATAAAATTCAAATGTGACTCATTACATCAATTATTTGTTCAGACACCTAACTAGAGTCGATTAGTCCATGCTACGTGCAATCACTTATGTCGTTATGAATCTCCTCAACATTCACGCCACCATTATCATACAATCTTGAGTACTTGCAGGATCTAGATGTAAGAGATGGTGACCTCCCATGAGCGAACGCTCAGTATGTAAGGTTCAATAGTATAAATAAAAATAAAATAAAATAAAATATGTTGAGTACATAATCTTGTAGCCTTGGGACATCTACATGTAAAGGTATATTGTAAATAAGAAAATATAAAGAAGTGAATTAAAATACAAATATTCAATCATGTTAGATTGGTTTGACTTTTTTTTCTGCATTTTTTTAACTTTCTATCATTCTTTTAATTAATTTTATTTTATATATTCTTTTCTTCATTTTCATCTTTACTTTTTTTAACTTTCTTTCTTTCTTTCTTAAAAATATTCTTTACTTCTTAATTTCTTTCTTTGAAATTATCTTTTAACTTATTTTTTTCTTTCATCTTTAAAGTAATTTTTTTAACTTCTTTCTTTATTCCATCTTTTTGTCTAATGAAGAACTTTTCATTTTTTTATCATCAACAAATGTACATCATCATGATGAACTTTTTTTAGAGGGGCATAATTTTTTGTGTGGACTTCTTGATTTGCTGCACACGGTGGGGAGGCTTGTACAAGAGGAACATCAGTTTAGTTTTTGTTATCTTCATCGACCATAGGGTTTCATTGTTTTTTCTTCAGCTACACTCCTTGTCCCTACTTACAATTTGTGCAAACGAAGAGCTACAACTTTCATTTTTTATCTTGATTAATTAATTATTCTTATCTTTTCTTTAAGCTTTTAATTATCTTATAAAACTTTTTTCTAATAACCATACATATGACACCGACCATTTTTTCAAGTGTTGGCCATCGGGATTTCTTTGCTGAATACAACCAATTTTGATTTCCATCATGGATCATGTTATTGGTTCCCATCTACTATTGCGAAAGGTTCCTTGCTTCTTTCTCCTTAGGCCACTATTCGGATTATGTACCCGCGGTCTGGTTCGGATGATAAATTATCAATAATAATAAATTTATATATCAATAATAATAATTATCTTATAAAACTTTTTTTCTAATAACCATACATACAACACACGTAAAATGTATGGAACATGATCTGCATCGAGTACATATGACACCGACCATTTTTTCAAGTGTTGGCCATCGGGATTTCTTTGCTGAATACAACCAATTTTGATTTCGATGATAAATTATCAATAATAATAAATTTATATATCAATAATAATAATTATCTTATAAAACTTTTTTTCTAATAACCATACATACAACACACGTAAAATGTATGGAACATGATCTGCATCGAGTACATATGACACCGACCATTTTTTCAAGTGTTGGCCATCGGGATTTCTTTGCTGAATACAACCAATTTTGATTTGCATCATGGATCATGTTATTGGTTCCCATCTACTATTGTGAAAGGTTCCTTGCTTCTTTCTCCTTAGGCCACTATTCGGATTATGTACCCGCGGTCTGGTTCAGATGATAAATTATCAATAATAATAAATTTATATATCAAAATTAGTTTAGTTTTGACAAGGCCTATGTCGTGGTGACACAACACACATTGTGATTTGACATGGTCTATGTTATGATTTCGACAGGTTTCTTCATAGAGATGATGCAGCCCACATTCAATAAAGCACGACCTGAAATGCTCACTGATAGTCATGATATCGTGTTGGCACAGTCTGCGCATAGGTGACACGGTTAGCATTCGGAGTCTTGGGTAGTTCTTCCCATCAAATCAACGCAGTCCATATCCATGTGACATGGTCCATGTCGCTCTTTGGATGCAGTGGTGATTTCATTGTCATGAGTTTAAGGTTGGTTTAGGGTTTAGAAATAAATACATAGACTTCTATAAGGAACTTGCGTTATCGTTTGGGATATATCTATAACATTAGATTCAAATTCTCAATTCTTTAAATCAACCTTTGCTTATAACAAAGAAATGATATTTTCTACTCTCATTGATATATTCAAATAAAACATCAAAATAGATAGATAGATAGATAGATAGATAAAATTCAATCTACATATATTTTTGATGATCCTTAATTCATTTCGTATCCTCCCACAACTTTGTGCCTCTCTTTTGCATCTACACGTGTCCCCGATTGTAAAGCAAGAAGAAGAAGAAGAAGAAGAAGAAGAAGAAGAAGAAGAAGAAGAAGAAGAAGAAGAAGAAGAAGAAAAAACAAGGAAGTCAAAGATGTAATTTGTCATATCTTACTTCTTAAAGAGAAGAAGAGGGTAATGGTTAAGAAAAATGACTCCCAATAGCTTAATTCGTGATCTAAGAGTTTATATAAGATAATCAATTTTTTTAGATAACTTTTAAATAAATTCAAAATTTATCTTCTAATTAATCACAATATAGGATTTTATATTTGGCATACAATACTGAGGAAAGAATGAGAACAAGAAAAAACTTGAAGAAGAAATCTTTTCTTAATCTTATTCATATGTGCAGTAAGCTACATATATACAAAATATTACATGAAAAGATCATAATCTTCTTTAATTAGAAGTCTAACAGATAAGTGATTCTAGTTCAACAAATAGAATATTTATCCACTGGATAAGTTAATACAGTATAGATGTGGCACAGTACTGCTGTTTGTTCATTTGTTGATATATTTGTTGTTTTCATATATGCATGTAGATTGACTAAGTAGATTAATGAATACGACCCTTGTTCAAATAAAACATGGTTTGTGTTCTACTCTCACCTTTTTTTTCCTTTTAGTTGGGCGTTACAAAAACAATATTGTTGATTCCAATTAAAAAATATGATGGTTTTTTAGAAAATAAAATTGAATCATCTAATTAAATTAGAATCCCTAATATGATGAAACCTGATCAGACTAATTTTTTTAAATAATAAATTATTCTAATTAAGATGTCACTCTAAATAATATTTCTTATTTTTTACTTTTTTTTTGTTTACGCCATTATTATAGACTAGACTATCTTGGCGTACTCAAATGTCAAAAATAAAGTAAGATTTTAATATTTCGATGTCGTTGATTTGAGCAGTAATAATATGTTAAACTACTTTGATATGCTGAATGTGAAATTAAGGATACTGATTATTGTGACATGATATTTGATATAATTATATGCAAAAAAAATCAGATTTGGTTTAATTTTTTAGTTAAAGATAATATTGAACTCTATTAAATATTTTAATATGATAAATTTTATATTTTAAATTACTATTATCCTCAGTTAGGACTTTGGTCCAAAAAATTACAATAATTTATGTAGAGTTTTTCTTATCTTTCTAAATAATTTTATGGAGGTATTTCATGTTTAAAAAACATGTCCATAATTTTGTTAGACAAAAAATTATTCGATCAGAATAATCTTAAACATAATTATTAAATTTCACATTCCAAATTAAACTAAGGATGAAACTATTTTTTAGATTTTTTCTTACTTTTTACTGTTTTGTAATCATAAAAAGTTCATTCATATGTTGATCAAAAGAGTATGCTAAAAAATTTAAAAGAATAAATTACTCTTTTCGAGATGATTGTCACTCTTATAATCTCAACACAATTTTTTTATATATAAAATAATCTATATGAATTTATTTTTCTTATAATTTATTTTCATCGTGGTATAAGATAGAGATAGTTCCCTTGTGTAGCTAACTTATTTCTTCATCATACATAGTCGGGGTCCAAAAATGGGATGATTCGGATCACAAATGTGTTCCCTTGTACTGTGTAGTTTTTCTCAAGCCTTTGTCCTCTTTCAATAATTTTGGTTAGGCCGCTGTCGCATGGACTGTATCTTAATTTACCAAGTTCATCGAACATGTATAGTGTGCTTTATAAAATAAAAGTTTAACTTGTTTCTAAATGTATAATTATTTGGTGAGATTTTTTTTCAACTATTTTATTATATTTTATGGGAAAGATAGCTATTTTTACCACTTTTTCAGAAAGTTGAAAAATAGTCCTCTGAATTAAAGCAGCTGAGTTTTTTCACCATTTCAATTATTCCAAACGCAGCCTAACTCGAATGAGTTATATATTAAATTTCAGCCATCGAGCTGTTGCTTTCACCGTTTGTTAGTCAACTCTGTCAACCCGCGTTCATCCCGCGTATATGAATTTCGGTATACACTTTTTTTTTTCTTTTTCTCTCTAATTTTCTTTCTTAGTGCATGAGATGGATCTTTAAAGATCTAATTAAGATTCGCCTGCTTTTCTTAATTTGATTGTCAAAGGAATATAATCATGACTTAACACAAATCTTGAAAAAGAGCACAAAAGACATTATATACACTATTCTCATTTATCCTAATGAATGACAAAAAAATGAATAAAAAATATAATTATATGATTGTTAAGAAAAAATCGTCCTTATACTTACATGAGAAACAGACATGTAAACTTTTCGGCCTTGTATGTTCTACTACTTTTATTTTAAATGTAAAACATATTTTTTTTTGTATGCCTAATGTTTTTAGTAAAATAAAAGAGAATTGAAGAAAAATTCTCTTTTCTATTTAATATAATCCTCTTAATTAAGTATATATTCTTTTTGGGTTAAAATAAAACCACAATCAATAATATAAGTATGTTTCATTTATTGTACATACTAAATGATTTAATACACAATCAAAATACTCGTATATTTTTTTACTAGAGACTAAGGGGTCGTTTGATGCATTTTAACTTTTAGTAATCGATAATTTAAATAATCACTAAATTAGATTATCATTTTATAAAATTATTAATAATATCATTTTGATAAGTACTATAATATAAACTATAATTTAAATAATTAAATATAAAATTACTAAAAAAAATTCAGAATTTTTTTTGAATTTTATTAATAATTATTTTGTATTAAAATAAAACTGATTAGCTGAAGTTGCATGCACAGATGGCCTTCCCCTTGATGAGCTCGATCCATCACACAGAACCATTAGAACGTACAGACCTCCAAAAAGAGTTGTCATTATCATCGATCGAAGTAACTAAACTCGAACGCATAGCTTTCGAGTAATAAAACAATCTTTGCTTAATTTGTCGCAACAATATGATGCATTGATTTATAATGATTCCCATTATAATATTCGAGAATCATATGAGGTCAAAATCGAGCTCTAATTTCCTCTTAATTTCTTGTCTGCAGGTAGGATCGTTGTCCTTAGTACATACGCCTATAAATAGCAGATCAGTACGTTGTGTAAGCTTCAGTAGATCCTCCTTCTGTACCTTGCTTGCTCAAAGGGAAGGCTACTTCTGTACGGTTGCACGGATGGCCTTCCCTTTGCTGAGCTCCATCACCAGGAACCATGCCCGGGACTTCGTCCTCATTAGAACGTACAGCTTTGCTCGCCTTGGGAGGTACCTCCAAAAGTTCGTCCTCTTCGCCTACCGCTTCTCCACCATCCGCATCAGCCGATTCTGGATCCACTTCTGCTACTTCGTTGCACTCTCCCTGATTGCATCCCTCGCCATGGCGCTGATCAAGCCAAGCGACCCGGAGTACAACCCGCGCTACGTCGACATGATCTTCATGTCGACGTCGGCCGTGACCGTGTCGGGCCTCGGCACGGTGGTGATGGAGAGCCTGTCGAGCGGCCAAATTCTCGTGCTGACCTTCTTGATGCTCTTCGGCGGCGAGGTCTTCGTCGGCCTGCTCGGACTTTGCTTCGGCAAAGGCGACGGCGGCCACGGCGACAAAGCCGGGGAGTGCACCAGTAATAGAGTGGATCCAGTACTGGGGACGGAACTCGACGAAATCGATCACAATGCAAACGGAATAATTGACAGCATTGAGTCGGGAATAAACTATGTGACTGAAACGATCAGCACAGATGAACAGAAGCTTCAGTGCAGGAAATATATGAGATATGTGGTCATGGCGTACACTGTCATGATTCATGTCGCTGGTACCTTAATATTTTTCCTCTACTTGTCTCTTGTTCCGAGTGCTAGAGACATATTGAAGGCCAAAGGCATCAACGTCTTCCTGTTCGCCTTCTCCACGACCGTGTCGTCGTTCGCGAACGGCGGCATCATCGCGACGAACGAGAACATGGCCATCTTCAACAGGCACCCGGCCCTGCTCCTGATGATCGTCGCGCAGATGCTGGCAGGCAACACGCTCTTCCCTTTCTTCATCAGGTCGGCGGTGTGGGCCTTGAGCAAGGTCAGCAGCGCTAAAGAGTTCAAGCACATGCTGCGCCACGCCGAATCCGTCCGGTTCGACGGCCTTCTCCCCGGTCGGCAGACGTCCTACTTGTCTCTCACCGTGCTCGGGTTCGTGACGGCTCAGTTCGTGCTCGTCTGCTCCTTGAACTGGAACACGCAAGTGTTCGCCGGCATGAATACACTGCAGAAGCTCGTCAACGGCGTGTTCATGTCGGTGACCACGAGACACACCGGCGAGAACTCCATCGATCCCTCTCTGTTGGCTCCGGCAGTTCTGGTTCTGTACATTGTGATGATGTAAGAAGCTTCTTCTGTAGATTGTGTCGACTACTCAACTACTTTTCGAACATTTGTTGGTACATGGTCAGTCAATATACGTAGCTTCTTCCTGCAGGTACTTCCCCTCGTACACATCGTTTTGGCCCGTCCAAGAAGACGAATCAAACCTAGAAGAAGAGAAGGAGAACACAACGGAGAAGAAGAGGACGAGGAGGCCATGGATTGAGAAGTTAATGTTATCACAGATCTCCTTCGTTGCCATCTTCATCATATTGATCTGCATCACCGAGCGAGAAAAGCTGTCCAGGGATCCGATCAACTTCTCCACTTTGAACGTAGTATTTGAGGTTATGAGGTAATTAATTCCTTAGATTCACTTTATATATATAACTTAACTAAGTAAAGATTCCCTATGAATCATCAGCAAGGACAACATTAGACACAAGACATGTATTTAATTATATATCAAAAATATATATATAAACATATCTTGACTACATCTTATGCATGCAGTGGCTACGGCAACGTGGGTCTATCAATTGGTTATAGCTGTGCAAGGCTGTTGAGAGTGCAACCTGATGCAGTCTGCCAAGACAAACCATACTCCTTCTCAGGGTGGTGGAGTGACCAGGGCAAGCTCATTTTGGCCTTTGTCATGCTCTTCGGAAGGCTCAAAAAGTTCAGCTCAGGGGGCGGCAAAGCTTGGAAATTGTATTGAACTGATCAATTTCCATGTCAAGTACAAATTCACGAAGTATAATTTAGCACATTGAAAAGACAAGAAGAAGAAAATGAGAACTGAAAAGGGATCTATATATCATGATCCGCTTCTTGTTCAATTTTTACTCTACTGCATGTATAACAAGTTAATTAAATCTCTGAAGTCCAAGAGATCGAGAGGAAAGAAAGGAAAAAAAAAGTAATAAACACTGTATATTTAGGAATTACTGATGTTCAGATAGAAGTATATATGTAATTGCTGATGTTTCAGCTTCGTTAATTATCTGCATATTGTTTACAGCGGATAAATCACAAGTGCAACTATTTGTGCGTTTGCGATATATAATTATTTGCATGAATCTTGTGTCATATACTGCATGAGTTCTTCCTTCTTTTTCTATTTAGTTGGGTAAAAATGGTCATAATATAAATGCCATCTTTAAATTTAATTATTTATTACTGGTGATAGATATGAAACGAGATGTTGCCAAGGTTTATTGTTTTGACAAGTACTTTTTTATTTTGAATTTGAGTTATTAATTAATTGATATGAATAATTATATGTGTATAGTTCGATGTTGAATTTGAATTTTGAGATCATGATTTTTTTCAAGATTAATTTACTAATTACATATATTAAGATATTCTACACCGATGAAATTATTGAGTTATTTAATTGTATGGTTTGAAGTTTTTGAAATGATTTGCCAATTTTGGTTGGTGTGTAATTAGTCTGAATAGACCATTCATACGAGAGAACAAGTGGCGATGGCTTTCTTGTTTTCTTTTCTATGGTTCTCTTTTGTCGTTGGAAATGTGGTGATGAGTGATCGCACATCAATTACTTTTATTATAGAAGTCTAGAGATATATAACGAACGGGAGAATGAAGAAAAGAAATGATGAAGAAAAATAACAAGCACCACTAATAGTCTAACTACTTAAATATGTATTGATTAGTAACTTAATTTACCAAATGGGATACATTCATAAATGACTGAAATTACCCTTTTTTTGTTTTAATTTGTCAAAAGCTTGGGACTCACAAATAATCGAGGAGGGAACGAGAAAAAAATAGTAAAAGGATAACGCATTAAATTATGGCTAATGAGGCACCAACAGGTATATACGTACAATTTTTATTTTTGCTTTCAATACTAATTTGTAAACCTCTGAATTTGCATTACAAATCCAACTATATATATATTATATATATATATATATATATATATGTATATTGTGTGTGTGTGTGTATTTTTTATTAAGAATATAAATATTAAGATACTCAATTTCTTCACAATTTTAATTTTAGTAACTCATCTGATTGAACATTATATCTTTTTAACGTGAAGCTGGAAGGGTAGTTGATCTAATTTAACTATATGCACATTACTAAAATTAATTATGAAGAGTCTTAAGTATAATTACATGATACCAAAATTACTAATACGCATAATAGAAAAGGAACAATAATTTAGAACATGATCAAGTAGGTGTTATGAGCATTCAACATAAAAGGAACAAGCAACATTAGTCTACGGTTCTGATTCACGTGAGACATTTGACAAACTAGTAAACTTAAAAGCTTCGCCGAACAGTGTTAAGTTTCTAGTCTTCTATGCGTAAATAATACTTAATAGACATTATTAGTTATATATATTATATATTATATGTACCATTATAAACCTACCAACAACTCAAAAACTCAATTATTAGCGTTGAGATCAATGCGATTCGATGGTTTTGATCAGCTACAACAGATTGAGACTGCATCTTGCATGTGCAACTGCACCACTAACAACTATACGGAATGAATTATTGGGCATAGTAAAATGGAACAGGAGAATTAATAGCTACTTAATAACATCAAATAGCATATTAAGTCAACCACGTCATTGCGATGTGACCTCCATTAATTAGTAATTCCATATATAATTGATATCATACCAATTAAGAAGTCAAATGTACATGTACATATATTGTAACGCTCTCAAATTTACACCCCGTCATGTGACAAAATGCGGATTTAGAGATGCTACGTATGTGATTATTTGACTAATAATTTGACTAAGTTGACTAATCAATAAAAATAACATAAATACGGAAGAAGTTAATCAATTAAAAAAATATTCAATAAAATAATGTGAAAGTCTTAAATAATATAATTAGTGTCATAAATCTAATCACCTATTTTTGTCATTCATGATTATCTATCTATATGCATCATAATTTAATCAACTTAAGCTTCTTCTATCATAGTTTAAAAATATCTTTCCTTAATCAATTCTCAATCATTTTAATTATTGTATTCAGTTATCCTTTAATCTATCCAATCATACTCATCTTTGTATATCATTAATAGGATATTAATTAGATTTCATAAGACAACTCCTAATTTATCTAAGTACAGAGATCAAGACATAGACTCATCCATCTTAATCATATCCAGTAGTGGTAATTTTGAGTAACATATATGGACAAGGACTTTTACTTTAAATAATGACAAGATTGGTCATGCTCGATAAAATAGAGATCTGATAGAATACTAATAAGATGTGGTCATCTGGTGCAAATCATAGGTGATCAATCAATTTCGATATAAGGTCTAATGACATTCCAATAATACTCCTTGAAACAATAAGGTCAATCATAAAGGAAATGAATTCAAAGGTCAGTTGTACAATAATTGAGATCAATTCGGTAAGACCAAGTAATAAAGAATAAACTTTCAAAGGCCAATAAGAATGATATAGCGTCAATAAAATACTTTGAACGATATGACCAAACGAAAAGAAATTATATTCCAAAGGTCAACGATGATTTCACTTTACATCTGATCCGATAAGGCCAATCAATAATGATATAGCTTTGAGAACATACTTTGAACAATATGGCCAAACAATAAAGAATTATATTCTAAAACTCAATAATGCTTTCCACTTTACATCTGACCCCATCCGATAAGGCCAATAGGGAGTAACATCCAAGGCCACGATATTCTTTCTTTACTTTAACGATAGAGACAATGAAAAGCACTTGAACAATGGAGACAATATGAAGCACTTGTACAATATAGGGAATATGAAGGACATGTATCACTGATTCGATATAATCAAAGGTCTTTTGATACAATATGATGGAGGATATAAATTCTATATGATACACTCCCTCTATTATTTTTTTCCAAATTTGTGGGTGACTCATTTTACAATACAGTCCTACTTTCACAGGAATAGTCTAGGTGATATATAAGCGTTTAGGTTAGAATTGTCCCATTAGTGATTTTATTAGTGCATTTATGTTCATTCGGTACATAGCTCATAAAGCATGAAATCAATGGTACAAAACTCATACGATCCGGTAAAACGTTACTTTGTGTTGCCATAATAATAAATGATAAAGGTCAATGGGGGTACCAGCCATGACAACAACAAGATGCCCATCAAGTGGGGAGGATGCTCGAGTATCCTCTTCGTTACAGGGAGTGGAGCTCTCTAAGCAATATGAGCAAAGTGGGAAAGCTGCAGCTAGGCCACCGGCCCCTAACGATATGAAACAACGATCGACGGTAGCTCTCAACGATACACATGACAATCATAATCTTGTCTTGTTATCCTTACGTGGTACTTAGTATAAGTCCTTAACGTAGCACCAAATGGTATAATATAAATAGGTTCAACAGTCGAAAATATCTACAACCTATCTACATTATCACTGGTATGAAACAAGGATGAAACGACTTAGGTAGGTTTCGTCACGAGCCATGACATCCTGGTCACGGCATGTGACACTTGAGTGGTCTCCTCCTCTTCGCAGTCACGGATCGTGACTCGGGAGTCACGATCGTGACTAGAAGTTTTACTTCATCATGGTCCGTGACTTGCATCACGACCATGAAGATTTCTCGCTCGTAAGTGATTACGGATCGTGATATGGCATCACTGGTCATAAGTCACCTGTATGGCAGTCACGATCGTGTAGAGTTCGATCGCGATCTCGACGCTTTCGATACACATATCGGTCACAGGCCGTGACTAGGGTGTCACGACCGTGACAGTAGCGTTATTGGTCATGACCATGGTGTCACAACCGTGAAGTCGATCATCACGACCGTAACTTTGATATCACGGTCGGATGCCGAACGCGATCCTCGGTCTGGATACATCATCGCGGATCGTGACAAGGGTGTCACGACCATGAGGCAGTCATCATGAGTCGTGACATAGGTGTCACGACCGTGAGGTGATCTTCACGGGCCGTAACAATTGCATCACAACTGTAATGGTACAGGGATCCTTCCGATTCAAGTATGATTTTAGTCTATTATATTGCATTCATTAATATGAGAAAATTAGAAGATGAAACAATATAATTTTGGATAAAAGACCGACATGAAAACCATGTTTTGGAACATGATAATCCAAATTTAAAATACGATCAATAACATGATCAAGGATAAAATACGATTAGGAATTTTTGAGAAATCATAAGGGCACAATCATAATCATGAATGGGATATTCAAGGAACTATAAAAGATCTGGAACATCTCTAGACATGATCGATAATATGAACTCTAATCTATGAGTGATCCGCCACAATACACACCTTATAGCCTAACATTTTGTCTCGATCTTCTTCACATGTTCGCGTGGTTCCTATGCAATGATTCTTCTCCTATAATTTCCCCCGATTAGGAGATTATCATCCATCAATGGAGAGAAAGAATTTTTAATCTTACCTTGAGATCCCTTGAGTAAGGCACATGGAGAAGAAAGCTAGGGCCGACTAGGAAAATGAATGAAATTTTTTGGGAGGAGATATTTATAACTCAAGAGTACAGATTTATTGGACAATTTGAATTATAAATTTCGAATTTTAAATTATAATTTTTTTCTTCCTAATTAAGAAAATATTTTTTGAGGAAATAAAATATGAGAAGATATAATCTGGATCAGATTTGGAAATAAATTTGAAGATGAAATATGGGTAGTTACACATATACACATACATAAAATGGTTTAATTATTTATATTACACGAAACTAAAGTTGGGAGTTACTGTTATGAATCAACAACATGAGAAGAGAAGAAGGGGGGAAACCAGAGGAATAGACAAAGCTCAAACGACAGTAGCAGAAGACAAGGGCAAAATAGAAGAAAACAGTAAAGCAGGCAAAACAAAAGAACACATCGAAGTGGAAGCTCAGATAGAAGAAAACAGCGAAGCGGAAGCACAGATAGAAGAAAACAACGAAGAGGAAGAAGTGTGCAGCGCAGAAGAAGAAAACAACGGAGAAAACAGGTGCATGCGCAGTGCAGAAGAAGACAGAGGAGCGGAAGAAGCACGTAACAGAGAAAGAAGAGAAAGGAGAAGGCCAAAATATTACAAAGATTTCATCATGTAACAAATAAATGGAACTATAAATAGACATGTACAGACTTATCTGCTTTGGTCATCAAAGCAAGAAATAAAAGTTGGTAGTCGGCCGAGGAGTTCTCGTAGGGTTGAGCTCTGGTCCTTCTTCTTCCACATCTCTTCATTTCTTCCTTCGCCTTCTTCGACTTCTAGTTACGATCGCTCCGACGAAGTTGTTGACGGACGACGTTCTTGGCGACAGGAGCTGAAGCTTCGTCTCCGGATACTTCACCTCTGACCGTCGCCGCCGGCAGCATCACAAAACCCTAACCTGCATCAAGAAGAGAGAAAGAGAGTTAGAAGAAGGTGAGAGAAAAACAGCAATGAGTTCTTATATTTTCGGCTGACAGATTCCACGAAGAAGAGGCGTTGGCGAAAGTGCGGAATGGGCTGCGGCACTTTGGGCTTCCACAGTAAATTGCTACAGTAAACCTTCTCTTTTTCCAGCAAAATAATTCTCTGAGGTTTCACGGGTGTAACATTGGTGCTTTCATTGAGAGTTGTTGTCGCCGGTCTTCCATGATTGGAAATTGAAAGAGGTCCTACAAAATTGTTGAAATTTTTCCGGCATTGACAAATTCTTGGAGAAGACGATTGCAATTCTGGCTCCAAACACTGCATCCATGGCTGAAGGTACCAGATGGGCCAGAATGGAAGAAGCTGTGAGCAAATTACAAGGGTTAGTAGAGCAACAATTTGTGGC
>LTAE01008165.1:0-21138 GCA_001647135.1 Pontederia paniculata | reverse complement strand
TATATGCCTCCTCCTCCATAATCATTGTTGTTTTATATGACCTCCATCCTCCTTCAACTGATCGACCTTATATGTCCTTAGGACGCCCGCTGCACACATGATTCTTCAAGATGTGTAATACGTGTGCAGTGGTCGTCCACTCCTTTAGCTCAGGTCGACCGCTGTACTGAACTTGTCTATGTCCTGTTACACAAATCAGCTCAAACAAGTTCATTAGTACAGACTGAGTTCACTTACAAATTTGTGATCATTCAAAACAATCTTGGGATCCTAGATTCAACAACATAGAGCCATAATGAGCTGTTGTAGCTTCACGCTTTCGGCCATCACCTTCTCCACCACGTCCTTTACCTCTCCGCCGCTCCGAGAATTTTTTTCCACCGACGCCGGAGTTACTGTTAGCTCGGGTGGAGCCGTATCATTCTCGACAGCGTCGACACAACTTACCACAATGTGATCTTTTTTAGTTGTCTCGGGTTCTGCTGCTGCCGGCGATGAATGGAAGTCTTCATCCATGGGAATAACCACGAAAATCTTCGAATTCATCATTGGTGACGTATTTTTCTTCGCACACTTCCATCATCTTCAAGGTTTTGTCTTGGCTTCCTCGAACGTCCTCTGTGTCAGAGTTGTCTTCTTGTTGAATCATCTCATCGGCTTCGCGTTCTTGCGGCATATCCACCATCTTTATAGTTTCTTCTCCAGTGGTTTTCGTGTTGGGAATGAGGCTACTCTACAACCGTCGTCTTTCCCAATGATTCTTGCTCTTCGAATGCTTCATCATTTGTGGACTCTTCCGCTCTTTCTTTTTCTACGGCTTCATCTGTAGTCTGGGTCGGGGCGTCCGACGCCTGCGCTGCTTCCGATATCGAATTTCCTGCAACCGGATCACCCGCCGGGTCACCTTTCGGCGGTATTCCCTCAACTCGACCACTGAATCTAGACGGAGGAGCAGCGCCACCAGCGTCTCCCCCACTCGCAGCCTCTCTCCCACGGCTCTGACTAGATCTTGTCCCTCTCCCGCCGGCGACATGAAAGGACGACGACGGTGATGACGTTGGCAGTGCGATCATTCAGACGCCGATGGTGAGCCTCGTCGGAGCAGAAGGAGGAGAAGAGATAGACAATTGAGAGAGGAGGAGGAGAAGAGATGGACAAACGAGAGAGAGGGCGTGGGTTACGAAGAGGGCAGTTTGGAGAAGAAAAAAGAAATATGTCGAATCCAGCGATTCCACCAAAATGGTGAAACCGCTCGGGCGGAACCTTGGGTTGCCCGTGCGTTGCTCGAGGTTCTGGTCAGTTGGTTCATCATATTGGGTTCACGCCGTGTTTGCCAGAATTTATTAGAACCAGGCCCGACCCGAGTTCTGGGCTTGGTTCCAATGCCAAACACAAAGTTGATGTTCTTGGCATTGATGGACCAAAGATAATAAGATGAAAGATACTAGTTGCACTAAAAAGAAATAAAGTAATAAGAATTTTTTTTTATTATGAAGCTAATTTTCTTCATTGTGTTTTTATATATGATGTTATTTATTGATTATTAGTTTTACATATAGAATTTTATTGTTCATGAAAGAATTATTTTCTCTATTTTTATCATGCAAGTAAATAAGATAATAAATAGATTATTACATATGCGATGCATATGATTCGTGATGAGATGACTTTCACATGAATAATAACTTGTGTCAGATCTTCTTTTATTGGTTATGCCTTCCTTTAATGAATAGTGTAAAAGAATATCGGATTGGATACTTCATTTTATAATATTGACTTGTCACTTGTGATTACGTGTTTTGATCAAATGCAAAGTTAAAAGAAAATTCTGATTAAATTTTATAGAACAAATTAACATTATATTATTTTTACTTATTACTTGAGAGCGACTTAAAGATTTAGGAAGAGCATCTTATGTTTGAGTAGACCTGATTGATATGCAATTAATTAATTATACGGATAACTTTTTTATAATCAATTATAACTTAACGGACAAAATTGATGCTTCAAGCCTGCAAGTTCAAGTGGGCTACACTACGACCCTGAGCCCAATACGCTGTTCGCAGTATGCTAGTCTGGCCCACGAGCTTATATGCGCATAAATTGTACAAAAAAAGTAATCTTTTTCTTTTTACAAATTTAAGGTCATAAAATTTTGAATTGATTAAAAAAAATTAATCTACTGTCGTAATTTTATTGATGAAAAATATTAAATATCAATTCACAAAGTTTGAAATATTACAATTTTTTTCTAAAAAATATTAACATTTTGTTATTTGCTTTAATTAATCAAAATTTAGACTATATATCAAAAGAAATTATATTTAAATATACTCAATTATAAAAATAGTAAAATGTAATATTTAATTATACGCGTCGTAGTTGTGGACTTAATGGTTTTATTTTAAGATTAAAACTGCAACTATTTAAAATTTGATGATTTTTTATAAAAATAAAAGTTAAGATACATATATAAAGTCAAAGTTTAAACTTTATTCTAACATTTACCCTTAATTTTTTGTCTACGAAAGTTTTGTAATATCACTCTTTTAACAATTATATTCATTTTAAATTTCTATTTTTAATTATATTCATCTATTGTCTTTATATTCAGTTGTTGAGCATGGACCATTACTTTGTTTGTTATTAATTATTTGTTTTATTATGTAATTTCAGAATACATATTTATGATGAAAAATGATACATTTTCTTAAAACTTTAGCTTGAAATTCGCCTAACACTCGCCTATAAGCAATATTCTAAAAAAATTACAATATAACATTTCATGAGATAATTTTTATGTTTTTATTTAATAGAGTTTAAGTTTCATGATTTAATATTCTTTACGTTTATAATTTTTTTCTAAAAAATATATTTTTACTCGAGTTAAAATTTTCTAATTTTTTTTATCAATTTAAAATTATCTTATCTTAACCTCTTCGGACTCTACCGAAAAGGTTTGTCATGAAAATTAAGTCCCGAATTGAAGATTAAATTAGCTCCAAATCGCCCGTTAAAAGAGTTAAACTACTCGTCGATCCTCGTCGAGCCCGTCTGGACCAATCACGAGGAATCCCACGGATCGCGTGTGTTATATTAGAACCAAATCAAGAGACGTCCAAATCGATCGCCAATTCATCTCGTCCCTCCAATTATTCTTAAGAAAACATTCCGAATAAAAAGGAGCAAAAAATAACAAACAAATCCGCACGTCCATAAGTTTTTTTTATCTTCCTTTTATTATATAAATAAATAAGTTAAATCTTAAAAGTCCACTCCGCCTCCTTCTTCCCAAATCACCTCTGCAAACCCTAAACCTAATTTTTCTTTCTCCGTCCCTTACCGTCCTCCATGGCCCGTACGAAGCAGACCGCTCGCAAGTCCACCGGTGGCAAGGCTCCCCGGAAGCAGCTCGCCACCAAGGCACCTCCCGCCTCCCTTCTCCCGATTGTTCTCCTCCTCTCCGTTCTTCGTCCCCCTCTAACGATCCTGACCTCGTTTTCTTGCAGGCCGCGAGGAAATCTGCTCCGACCACCGGCGGAGTCAAGAAGCCCCACCGCTACCGCCCCGGCACTGTCGCTCTTCGGTAGGTGTCGCCGCGCGGCCTTCCGGATCCGTCGTCGACGTTTGTCTCCTTCGTCCGATGATTTCTGATCTGTTCTTGTTTTTGGGTTTTCTTTTATTTCGATTTGTGCAGTGAGATCCGCAAGTACCAGAAGAGCACGGAGCTGCTGATCAGGAAGCTGCCGTTCCAGAGGCTGGTGCGTGAGATCGCGCAGGACTTCAAGACCGACCTCCGGTTCCAGAGCCACGCCGTGCTCGCTCTCCAGGAGGCGGCGGAGGCGTACCTCGTCGGG
Source organism: Pontederia paniculata (assembly GCA_001647135.1). Taxonomy (NCBI): domain Eukaryota; kingdom Viridiplantae; phylum Streptophyta; class Magnoliopsida; order Commelinales; family Pontederiaceae; genus Pontederia; species Pontederia paniculata. The sequence goes on along the minus strand of LTAE01008165.1, from coordinate 17,281 downwards.
CTGTTCGAGGACACCAACCTCTGCGCCATCCACGCGAAGAGGGTGACCATCATGCCCAAGGACATCCAGCTCGCCCGCCGGATCCGCGGCGAGCGCGCTTGAATGGTCGGCCGACGCCCCGAAATCCGTACTTTGGTACCATCTCTGATCTGTAAATTCTACGGTTTCACAATCTGGAACCTGGGTTTATGCGATGTCATGGTGCTTTGTACAATTCGTTCTATAATTCTCGTTTTGGGCAGAGTTTTAATGGTGTAATCTGATTCCAATACATCTTTGGATGAGACCTATGATTCGTAAAGTCGTTGCCATTTGATATGGAGTTAAGATCTTGTTCACAATCCAATTTTAGAATACTTTTCTGTGCTTCTTGTTCTCTGATCGTGGTGGATGTCTGGTTCTTTCTTTACAATGTCTACTTTTTTTTTCTACAATGTTCTGTGGTCGTTTGGTGTTCGACAAGATGATGGATGGACCATGAACTTTTGGGATCTGAATTCATTTGGATTGAAATGAACAAAATTATAAAATATAATATTTTGAAAATAAATAATCTCAAACGTATTAGCAGTAGATATTTAATAATATATTAGCATTTATTAATTCATTTTATACTAATGTATTTTATTAATTACTAAATATGACAGTATTTTAATACATCATTATTTGATTGATCAATTATTTATAATGTTATTTAATATAATAGTATTTACATATATCTACATAACGTAAATTTACCAAATGTCTAATTCTAAATAGTTTCTAATTGGTCACCACAATAAGTAGTATAAGAATATAAAAAAACATGTTTGAGAAAAAGAAAAAGATGAAATACATTAAGGGAAAAATAGTGGAATATCTTTCACGATCGTTTAGGTGGTTTTAAAAAAAAATCATTTCAAGTGTTTATATTCCTAGGATGTATTCCTATTTTTATTCTTCTTGGTGTTGGAGAATTCCGACCAACCAAGAATGATGAGAGTTTATGAGGTCTACAATTCATGGGCATGCTTAGGTGAATCGTAGCAAATTCTCTTTTGGAAATGATTTAAGTTTGAATCGTTGGCATGCTTCGCAAGAGCTTTGGCAATTTGACGATCCTTTCAAGTTGGGGTAGATTAAATTGGCAGATGTAGTCACCAAACAATTGCACTGGAGGTGGCTATTTCATTTCGATGTTACTAGTGGCTAAGGTGGTTATATCTCTTCCAGCAGTTTCCTTAATGATGACTCTCAGGTATCATGTCTATTCAGTTGGAGAGTATGTCAGGATTCTTAAATAGAAACAGATGAGTTACCTGATAATGATCAAACAGATTTTTTATGAAGATTTTATTCGAAGAAAGATAGTCTGGAGGATATAGTCTGGAGGATTGGCGTTCATGAATAATTGAATCATATAATACAATGGCATAAACCAAAAGGTAAGAATGGATTAAAGGGGAACTATACTACCACAATGGCCACACCAGAAAGTTCATACGGTTCCAGCAGAATTCTTCTCACAGGGTGTCACTTGGTTCAAGGCTTTTCTTCATAAGATTCATTCCCTGCAGCTTTTAATGGGCTCAACAGCGCAAATAAGTGTAATCTATCTGGTGAATTCAAGAATGAATCCAGTGTTACATGCCCAATTTAAATCCGATAAGAAAACGCTGCTAGCCTCCTCGAACAGTTTGGTAGACTTTGACTACTAGTTAAAACTCTGGACCAGAAACATGCCTCTCAGGTAGAAAGATTTCTAGAATGGCATACCTTGTATCTTGCTTAGGACCTCCATCCATTGAGGAAATACTTTCGAGCAGAAAAGCAATAACCTAAGAGCTTGTAGAGCCTTCTTGAGATGCTTTGAATATGCGATATGCTGCAATGCACATTGTTATGTTGCCAAGTACTGTCAATCCAGATTGAAGAGCCACCAAAATCTACAAAGTAATAAAGCCAGGTTATTTAACTGAAAATTGATCCAAGTGTTCATAGATACAAACAACAGCTGAAGACAAAAGTGATCCATTTTTTTTTCTGAAGTTATGCATGCACATGATGCTACAAACGAGGATAGGATGTACATTTTTGTGTGCCACCAGTAAATATTCCAGTAAAGTCCCAAACATGCCACTGTCACTTTTTGGGGAGAAATGTTGAGTAAATATTCCAGTAAAGTCCCAAACTTGTTCCCAGCCAAAATCCCCTGAGGACCACATTTTCTCTCACCATCGGAACGTATATGGTTTTCTATGATATTATCATGTATCTAATTTACTCTACAGTAAGAAATAAATAAACTTTTCTAAGTAGTACACAAATGTCAAACAATACAAGCAATATCATAAATAGAAAAACTTAATTTCTCTTCGATCAAATATTCAACATTCCCGACATATTTGACGTGCAAAGAAGTAGAATACTCTGGTGACTGAGATTGTGGCCTAAGCAAGCATGGTAGCTGCATGGAAACTCAACTTGTTCTAAAATGACAGGCTCTTATAACAAGTGTTCAATAAAATAGAAGACAATTAATTCCAAAATAAGTATATATGTAAAACACCCAATGATATCTGTATACTAACATCTAAGTGTCTCTAAAACCTTGGTCCTCCAATTTCAGTTCTACAACCAAAATTGTAGAGGTCCTTGTATTGCCCTTCTATGCCATAGAAACCAAAATATTCGGACTATCACCAAATAGAAGGAAGTTATTAGCGCTTCCATCTGGGAAACGTGGAGTCTGGGGAGTCATATGCCTCCGACAATGCATTCTGTTAGTATCAGATTAATCATTGTGAGCTTAATATTACAGGCATTATCTTTCAGAACAACTTTGACAAAAGAAAGAAAAAAAAAAGGAATATTACATATACTAACATTTAAATTTTAATATAAGATGGAATATGCATATGCAAAGGCAGAAGGGGCATCACACTTCTGTTTATTGAAATTATGGCTTCAATGCTTAGCTGCATGGGTACTCAACACAGGTTATTATCTCAAAAATGAGAAGTTCTTCCCACTAGCGATTGATTCAAACTAATACATGCCAGTCTCTTCGAGGCAATCAATAAAATTGGAACAGAGTATTATTTGTGTTGAATAAAGTCGCTCTGAGCTAGCCTGAACTTAATTCAGGACTAACTTTTATCAGCTGTATGTTGAACTTCACTTGTGAGCTTCATATTAATTCAGTTACAGTTTGTGCAAGGGATAACAAACTAAGATGATGTTCTACTATCTCTAATAGATTGAGTACAACCATATGATCCAACACATTATGAAATGGTAATAATGACTTCAACTGGAGAAAAATGCTAATAATGACAATTGACAGATAAGCTAGAAAGAAATGAGAAAGATAACATCGGTACATATTGGGGTACATGTAAAATTCCACAAAACACTCTCAAATTAAAATATACATAAAAATCTTCTCATTTTTTCTGAAAACAATGCAGTACTGCTTCATATACAAGAATAAATAAGTAATCATACCTCAAGAGATTCTGCGTTATAAAAGAAATGCCAGGTGCATGCACATAAAGCTCCACCCAGAAGTGGTACCTAGAGTACAGAAATTTCCAGATATTAAAACTCCATTTTTCTTTCAACCCCAAAAGCATATATATTAGCTAGTCGCTCTTCTTTCATGCAAATTCCTCAATATTTTATACATGTTTATTTATTTATTTTTCTATTATTGCGTTGCTTTAACTGACTAAAACTTATTTGAATAAGAGGAAGAAAATAGATGGAACAAAATTGAAGAAAGGGAGAGTGATGCATGGGAAGCCTTTTCACCTCCATCAACCTGTGGGGTCGAAATTCTTTTTAAAAATTTGGAGTGGAAGGAAAAGTACTTTATTTTTCTTTTCTACAGCTCCCATCCATTAAAATTATTATCCATATAGCAACTCCTCTACTCCCAATCCAAATTATCTATCACTAGTGCAATTTTCGTGTGAGGCAAATTATTATCAAGCCACGTGTAACACCCCCAAATGATTAACACTAATACTACTACTACTACTACTACTACTACTACTACTACTACTACTACTACTACTACTACTACTACTAATAATAATAATAATAATAATAAAGTATTTTTTGTTTTCAAAATAACCACAATAATGAGTATTAATTACGGCCAAATCACAAGAAAACTATTAGGGATTATTGCCCATTTAATTCTTGTAAGCTACTTTAACTATTTTTCTCTCTTATTTTTCTTTCTTCCCTCTCTTCTTTTCTCTCTCTCTCTCTCCTTCTCTTGTTCCCTCACACGGCCACGATGGGAAGTACAAGAGACAATGTCAATAAGCGAGGATGCACACCAGGACAGACGAGGATGGGAGGAGACCAATGTTAAGAAGAAGAAGAAGAAGAAGAAGAAGAAGAAGAAGAAGAAGAAGAAGAAGAAGAAGAAGAAGAAGAAGAAGAAGAAGAAGAAGAAGAAGAAGAAGAAGAAGAAGAAGAAGAAGAAGAAGAAGAAGAAGAAACACAATGAACAAATCTAGTCATCAAAGAAGGGTGTTAAATGGAACCAAACAATGAATTTGGATTCCTTTTGTTCGATCAATCGGATGTTAATCCAAAGTGAATTAAAGTTTTTCGCCGATATCTGTTTCACTATGTTATTAAACGTGTGTCGTGTTTTGAATGGTTGTTTTCATTAGAGTCACTATATTTACTTTTAGTTCTTCATTTTTATATTATAAATCTTGCAGACCAATGATGTGGAATGATGATTGTTTATGTTTTCATTTTATACTATGTATGTACCCAGTGAATCCTCTCATTGATATGACTTCCCTTTAGAATTTGCATGCTAGTTTTTTCACTTATGATTGAATTTGCACCTGATGTGAATATAGATATGTTTTATGGTTTCAATATGATCCGACATGTTTCGGAGTATAAATTTACCTCATTTGGTCCATGTACGACAATGTATGATTAGATCCACATGTGTGTAAGGTCCCATGTTTAGATCTATTAACTGTAGTGTCGTTCATGCTCTTAGTTCAAGAATATAGTTATTTTAAATTCTTATGTTCCATAGATCATTATGTTTGAATCTTCTGTAGATCAGTGCCATGTTAATTTCGTGCCTTAATTTTTTTTCTCGGTTGAAGGTGCGGTCACAACCGTGATGAGCATCGGTTGTGAGCATGTTGATAACATCAAGTGGCATAAGAGTAGTCACGATCATGACCATGAAAATGGATATCACGACTGTGATTATAGTGTTCACGATTGTGATGAGTTATCATGCTCATATCTGGAATAAGCATCGTCATGGTCATGACCGTGTGGTTTTTTTTCATGGCCGTGACAAGAGTACTCATGGATGTGAAGAGTATTCACAGTCGCAATGATAGTGTTTACGATTGTGATGAGTTATCACGTCCATGTCTGGAAAGAGCACCGCCATGGTCGTAAAGTGTTTTTCATGACCGTGACAAGAGTTATCATTGCCCGTCATAGAGGCTCAGTCCATACCTTTATGAATGTTATTAACAATGCATGACCCTAATCTTATAATTCTTCCTAAGTCGAATAGGAGTTATCCAATGCGCCTATTAAAACATTTACCTGAGCATTGAGCAACTCCAATTTGATGTAGGAAGCAATAAAGAATCCAAATTTCATTTATGAGCTGAACAAGAAACATTTCTAGGTCAAAATAAGCCAATGTCCATCTTTTATTCTTTCTCTTCTCTTACCATTCCCCAGGAGAGCCCCTTCCAAGCCTGAAAGCCGGATTTATCGCCGTATTCCCAAACCAACACCATGGCTGTGACCCTTTGCCAACGCCAACGAACAACATGCGAGCAATCGCTTCAGAACAGAACTAGCAGATAGCGGAAGGAATAGGGATGTAGTAATGTACCATTCGACGACGCTGGACACGTGAATGGCCCATGTCGGAAGGGAAAGCGCGTTGGCTGGCTCCGGGAGGGCGGTGAGGGACTCGATCGGGATGGCTTGGGCCGACGTCGTCATTGCCAAGCCGCCGATGGCGGCGGCGGCCAGAAGCGCCGAGGCCGAAGTCAAGCACCGCCCGGCCCCTCGCTCCAAAGAGGAAGGCTTGGAAAGAGGAGGACGAGGAGGAGATGAGGGAAGAAGAGAGCACTGCAACTTACAGGAGGTCATCACCGCTGCCGCCATGCGCTCACCTACCAGTAGCTGCCAACACTGGTATTGTGGTAACTTTTATTATCTCGTATTTATGTTTTATTCTTAAAAAAATGGTAGCTGAATTATAGATTAAGCTTCAATCGAGGAATAAAAAAACTAATAAAATTTGAATATTAAAAACGTTATCATAAAAAAAATATTTTTTATTTGAGAAACAAAAAAAAATGTTTTTTTTTTACCCGTCAATCCATTTAATTTAATCAATGTGGAGAGAACCAGAATCCAACAGCTCTTACAAGCAAAACCTCTTTCCTCATTTTTTTTCGGTAAATTCTTTTCTCATAATTTAATTACTTCAATTTACAACGACGGTTAATTATATATATTTTTTGTTCTCGGATGGTTAAAAAAATTCTATATACTCCTAATTCATCCTCCTAATACTCACATATTAAAACTATTCCATAAAATTGATTAATTTATAGTGAATGCAATTGTAAAATGTTAGAAAGATTATTAGGCTAAAGTTTAGGAGAATGTAGCAACTGTGTGAATTACAGTACAACGTCGCTGCGTATCATTTTACACTAGCAATGTTTCATCGTTTTCGTTAAGAACATATTCTTTTTTGAGAAATATTTGGCCGATATAAATGCTTATTTTCTCTTTTTTTAGAGGAAAATATCTTTTAGTGTCACACAAATTACTTTTGTGATTACATAAAAAACAATTAATTTAACTTGTTTTTATTACAAAATCAAACAATAAAAAGACATTTTACCCGTTTATAATTATGTATATATAACGTATAATGATGTGTGTGTATATATATATTATATACAAATTAGTTTCCTTGAAATAAACACAATCTAAAATTGTAAAATAAAATATAAAATGATGCATACCGTTTTATGATATTTAATGGTTAGTTTCGGTGAAATAAACACAACCTAAAAATGTAAAATAAAATATAAAATGATATATACCGATTTATTATATTCTCATGGAATTCGGAATAAGCTTTGCTTCTGTCATAAAAGTATGAAGCGCACAAAGAAGCAGCTTTCCTCTTCGGTTTGGTATATAATTCTGAATAAAAATGACGCAAAAGTTAATATTTTAGGATAACCCACGAGATACAATCTCATAAAATAAACACGTGAACTCAACTTAAATCAAAATTTAATTATGAACGTTTAGATAAAAAATGATTTCACATATTTCTTGATATCCTCAAATTATTTGAATAATGATTCACAATTAAATTTTGATTCAATGATAAGTTTACATATGGAAACAATTTTGAATTTTTAAAATCTGTATATAACTCAAAATTTTATACCAAAATCGAGTATGGCTGTCGATTGACAATAATGAAGTATACCGGAATAAGACGACATGTATTCTAAAGACTGAACAAAATTTTAGGATCGCATCTTAGCAAAACCAAAACATTTTCCCTTGGAATTTAGGAAACACAGACAATCATACAGAGTCCTGTATTCTCAGTCATACAAGTGACACACTGCACAGTATTTTCTCAACCGCCATTAAATTCCTCGAGAAATGAGTGCTATGTTGCCCTTACAGAACTGCATTGTCATTCAGCCAGCATCAAGCAAATTGTTGAAGACCAGGTAAAATCAAATAATATTCCTGAGTATTCTAACCTTGTACTCTTTAAACAAGACCATTTATCTGCATCTTCAACTTTTTTGCAGCATCAATCTGGCCATGATGCAGCCAGCAGGGCTGAACATCCCACCTATTCAACTTTGAGCTCTATATTTTTCAGTAACTAATTTAATTCTTTCTAGGACGACGGGAATATCTTTCTCTGTCAATGTAGTAAAACAACACCGAAACCATCCAGGCTCGATACAATGACATGCTGAGCCAGGCGTGATATTTACCTTAGCAACATTCAGCAGCTCTTCCCACAACTTGAGCTCCCCTTTCTCACTATATGGTCGAATAAATTTGCTCATGTCTGCCCAACAATAGAATCCTCCACTGCTACTCGTGCACGCTATTCCCAACTGTTTCAGTCCATTAACAAATAAAGTGTACATTTTCTGTAGCCTTTGTCTGTTCATCTCCAGATATTCTGAAACAAACTTCGTATCTAAAAGTATTGACATAAGCAAATGCTGAGTAGGAGTCGAAATGGATGAGAACCTTGCAAGCTTAGCAGCAGAAGTCAGCACACTTTCATTGTACGAGTAGATGACTCCTACTCTAAATCCTGCAAGAGAAAGGTCCTTTGACAATCCATATATTATGTGAACCCTGCTGCGGTCAAATCTCTCGTCATCTAAAACCTTGGCAACACTTGCAAACTCAGTATTTCCATAAGTTGATCCAGCAAATATTTCATCAGAAATTAGATGTATATTTTTCTCAGTAACAAAATTTAGAAGATCATATAGAGTCTCCTGACTTAAAAGATTGCCTACAGGATTGGATGGGTTGGAAAAAAGAACAGCACGGACCTTCAAACCTCTCTTCTTTGCTTGATTATATGTTCTTTCAAGGGCAGCAATACTAATATTGAAATTATCAGTGCTACGACATTGAACAGGAATCAATTCTATTCCAGTTCGCCACTTTATATCCCTGTCCCACCTGCATGTCATATACATTTCAGTTCTCGAATACTTCATTACTAGTCACAGTAATGAGTACTTTGATAGAAGAAAGAACACTTACCCAGGGTAATATGGTGAAGGAACAAGGAATGCATCACCAGGGTCTGCTAAACAGAAACTTAATATCTCCATAGCAGGGGTAGCACCAGCAGTTAATATAATTTGTGACGGATCAAATGAAACTGATCCCTGCATGACTTTTCCCATGAAACCAGCCATAGCCTGTCAAAGAAACAGATAATCACAATGACCGACGTAACAGGAAATGAAATGTGCCAACTTTTTTAGATAGGAGAAAGGAAGAATCTAAGAGCTGAAAAGCATGATAGTCACCCCAGCATTATAAAACATAAAAAATATGTTAAGTTTGCAACTTTTTGAACCAAGAAGCCAGACTCGATATTTGACTAACTCATCTTTCATGCTAGGATTGCCACTGACTAACAACATACCCGTTTCTAAACAAAAGATAGTTGTCAGAGGAATAATAGATGTGATAACCCAGCTATATGTCTTAAAAAAGTTAGCTTCAACCAATTGCTAAAATCTGTGTGATAACAAACATGCCATTCAGTCCATCAGTTTCATACATCAGCAACGAAAGAAAAGTTGAAAATAAACCTGAACTCCCTTTAAGCTTTTGCAGTTTAATACAAGTTTATTAAATCAAAGATAAAGGTAACATGGATTCATGTAGACGGTTGTAATGTTAATTAGCCTTTAATTTTTCTGCAACGTTAAGAGTTTAGCCTTTATTTAAATTGATCTATGATCAACATTAGTATAAACCCCATGCAAAAAATCTATTGTGTTTGCAATTGCCCACCTTTTTCGAAGAATTAAAACTACGACCAACAAGATGGTAACATCCAGTTCTATTGCTACAAAGAAAGAACAGTTCAAATATTAAACACAAAATAATACACAAAAAAGCATAGTCAGAACATGATAGAAAGGCTACCTCCCACTTTCTAAAAGTTCTTTGGCATGGTACACGGTATACTCTACATAACACCACTTACTCCCAAAAGTGATACTATTGTATTATTTATACCATCTATACTCAATATCCATCTTATGATGAAAACATGCATAACTTGATAAGCTATTTAAATTGTTTCCGCCTGCGTTTTTCAGTATGTAAAAACAAAACTATGAAAAATTTTCTCTCGTAATTGGCGAGGATGGAGAATTATGATTATTCTCCCTCCCAACAAGGTACATCTCTGGATAACCTATGTCCTCTCCTTACATGTCCAGTTGTTTATGACTTGGATAAGCTTTAGATGGTAAAAAATAGCATCATCACTCTTTTCAATCCTTAACAGTTAACAGAATAAACTATATGAACCATATAAATTAGAATGTGTCAAGATGTGTTTAATCCTTGGTCTACGAACAACAGGCACTAGTGCCAAGTTTATCATCAAAACAATGCAATTCTTGTTTACCTACTAAAGAATTAATTAACACTACAGTTTCCTAATACCTTAACTACACTGCATAGACTAATACCTAACAAGCTAACAATATATACAGAGAGCAAAAAGAAGCCATCAGTTTTCTCATTCAAAGATGATAAAATGTAGCTCACCGTCTTGAAGCCCATCAGCCCATCATACGGCTGATACCTTGCCAATCCCCTGATGCATAATTCCCCCTCAACCTCCATTACCCCTAGCAGCAACCCTTCCTTCATCTTTCTCGCTACACAATCTCGAATCAAATCCAAAGACAGCTGCTCTAGAGAAAAAAAAAACCTATAACTTCCCCTATTCACAGCAAAAAATAAAAAAATAAAAAAATCACAAATTGATTCATGAAAGCACAAGAAAAAAAGCTCCCTCTACCTCGTTCTCGGCCAACCCGAGCTGGATGATCCCGCCTGGACTCGTCAACGGATGATACGGGTCGTCGACGCAACGCTTGAGGCCGATGTAGTAGGGACTATCGTCGGGCGCGGCTACGGCGGTGCCGCGGTAGGAGAGCTTGGCGGGGCCAGCGGAGGAGCTGCGGGGAGAAAGAACGCCCCGCGAGAGCGTGCGGGAAATGCCGCCGCCGCCGCTGTCGGAGGGATTGGGTACGGCCGGCGGCGGAGGCGGCGACCTCCTACGTAGGGGAGGAGGAGGAATTGCGGCAGCGATGGCCTTCTCGTTCCATGGGATTGGGAAGTGTTTGCGTTTGTGCGTCAAAGAGGAAGGGGCTATTTCTGTTGTCGGGTGAGGGAAGGAGAGAAGAAGAGTGAAAAAGAAATGTGTGGCGCATAATTAAAAAAAATCGAGGGAAGAGAAATCTTTTTTTAAAAAAAAAACATTAATTGTGTATTAAAAAAGATACATGTATCTCTGTATTTTTAACCTAAAAAAAATACTTGGGGTGCATTATTAGTTCATGCATTGTCATTTAATATTACACCAAAAAAATATTATTTATTATTTATCTTGTTTATGATATAAAAATTATATTAGGTACATGTGCATTTTTTACCAAAATATTCTGGATCAAAGTACTTAAATAAACAATTGAATAAAATGTATATGCAGCACATTTTTATGTTACATGTATGTTGTACACTTTTGAATCATTAGATTTGATAAAATATTTGTATTTAATCATATTTTAAAAAACTTTGGTGATCCAGATATATTATGCACATATGCAATACATAATTGTGCAGCATATTCATTAACCTCTAGACCAATGAATAGAATTTAAAATTACTAAACTTGAACCATAAACGCATCCTCAAACATAAAGTTTATACACCATAAAAATATCTTTATAAAATAATTACTATATTTTATTATAATAATAATATATTAATGATTATTATTTTGAATTATTATATTACAGCAATTAGTAACACAATATTATTATTTATAGTGTACTAATTATATACTATCATTAGTTAATAATCCTAATAATATAATTAATATAAATAATAATACATTTAATGATAATGATAATAATACTATTATGATTAATAATATAATATAATGATATGCTCATAGTAATTTTAATAATAATAATAATAATAATAATAACAATAATAATAATCTTAATAATGTATCTTTTTAAATATTTGAGTAAGATTTTAAATGGTGAATGCGGAAAAGAAAACAACAAAGTAGATTGCCACTTAATATTCAAATTTCCATTTTAAGTAACTTGCATTGCCAATTTTAAATTAGTAGAAATATTATTATTACGTAAATATCTCTTTATTGTTTTCTATCAATTACAAGGGGATGAAGAGGATTATTTTATTCAATAATAATCTAATTGTTTATTGTGTCTGTTGAACACAATATCAAATAAAAATTACTTGACATAAATATTAAACTCTTAATTTAGTAACAAAATACAATTATATATCACAAAATTAGACAATTATGTTCTCCTTAATAAGCAAAAAATTAAACGGAACCATTTCTTTCAAATTTTTGAGCACATTTTTAATCAATATTAAAATAGTTTATTCTTATTTAACAAAAGCACGAATTTAGGAGAAAATACATGTTTTTTACCCATATTATATACAAGAAAAATGTATGGTAATCTTTCCATTTTTATAAATTAGTATTTCAGCACAAATGAGTGAAATTTGTAACTCTACGTTCTTGTTAACAAACATTTAGAATTAAAAAATCTTTATAGAACAAATGTATACCAAAAATATGATATATCACGAATCTAATATAATGATCTTTTTTATGTTTTTAAGAATCATATTTTTTAAAGTTCAATCCTAATATTATCTTATAAAACAAAAATAAACATAATAAATGTCAATCCAATTATTAGTTTGAACTCATTTTCATATGATTTTATATCAATAATCTATCACTGAATAATACTAGTTAAATCTATCAAGAAAAACTATAGATATGACATTTTTAAATAGTTTAAGGTAACTTTAATTAATCCACTAAATTGGCGATAATCATATGTTAAATTTGTTATTATACGCTTATAATACGTCACTATGCCGATATATTAAATATCATGCATTCATTCTATTTTATGTTATGGTCATCAATATTTCTTTAGTGATTTTGTAATTATATGTGTGGACAGATTCTAAATATAGAACATAGGCATATCATTTTTTTATATGCACGGAAGTCCCACATTGCACAATATCTTTTAAAATTTAAATATATAAGATCAAATAAGCTTGTAAAAGAACTGTCTTGAAATTTAATTGAACTTCAAAGACTTACTTTTGAACCATTCTGTTTATTCTGTTTTTTCTTTTATTCTTATTTTAAAGGGAAAAATAATATGGTAAATTAGAACTCAACAAGCATCCAATTACGTTAAAAAATATAAATAAAATGAGGGTGATGTATTAAAATTCCTTCATCGGCCTTCTTACCATCATATAATAAAAGAATTTCCAAACAACCAGTAGAGTTTAAAGTCAATCAAATATCTATTTGAAATAATACCAAAACATTTGTAGATGAATATATTGGATAGATATATTTAGTTTAATTAACATTTGTGGTTAAAAATATAATAATTAATCCATCCATCATTAAGCATTATTTTAATAAATGATTTGAGTATTTGATTCTTAACAATCATCATTGATGCTACTTTTCTTATGTTAACATAAAGAATAAATTCATTATAAGCTATAAAAAGAAAGAAGATAAAAGCATGAAAAAGAATACATCAGTCCTACCGATAAATATAAATTCTATACAATTTATCCTTTAGATTTTCAGAATAGTGTAAAAAAAAGTACTTCAAATTATTAGTATTTGATTCGAACCTGTTCTAAAAATATTGAGATATTTCGAATTGTATGTTGACACGAACAAAGTAAAGGAAAACTTCTGATTGAATCTCTTTAGAAATAAAATATTTTGTTATCTCATGATAGTATGGTCCAATCTCTTTACTAAACTTTCATTATTGAGTTAGCTTTAAAGTTGTATTACACTAATAGCTCTAAAGTTAAGTTTGACGCTATCAAATTTCATTGCCATATTTATTAATTTTCTTTGTTAGTTAACTCACTAAAAGCTAGTTATTAACTAATAATCAATTATTGACAATTAGCCAGGTATGTTTTAGGAGTTCAATAGCTAAGTAAGTCAGGCTTTTGAAAAGATCTCATGTTGCAACACTTTGGCGTTTCCCACGTCGAATTAAATGAGGTAGAGTTTAAAATTTTTAGCACCAACTTAACACTGAAAAAAATACAATCAAAATATTAAACACTAAAAAAATATTAAGCAATTATTTACTGTCGCTAATACTTTATTATCGAATGATTGTCTCCATTAAATACTTTCACTGTATCTGTGGGACATGAACTAGATAACTGTGTAGGATTTAAGCTGTTTCACTACTTTTCAGAAAAAAATATCACATTTACTTATATAACATAAAATAAGTTAAAATATATTAAATTATTTAAAACATGTAATATGGGAGACAATATAGAATAAAAATAATTTTTCTCTTCAAAAGTGAAAATATATCAACTTTCTGATTATTCAAAATATTTTAGAATCACCATCGAAAGTTGATGTTGAGTGATAAAAAACATATTTCCGTTGAAGTATCAATTTTGAATTTTCTGAATGTAAAAAATTTTCATAGAGAGCTTCACCCATCTTCGACTCGGAGCGACATAAATTATAAGTTTAACAATTTTGATACTATGAGAATAATAAAAAAATATTTTTGAACTCAATTTATTTAGGTTATCTGTGTAATGTTTTTAGGATAAATAATTAATAAGTATCGAGTTTGTCCTAAAAAATATTATAGATATTTAAAATAATAAATTTATTTTTTTATTTCATGTGATTCATCCAAACATCTATTAGAACTTAGCATAATTATAACTAATTTATTAAATTAATTATTTCTTAATAAATTGAAGAATCTCAATTCCTACTTTACTTTCCGAACGCAACCATAAGTGTAAAATCCAGAATTCTAATTAGAATAGAATTCAATTTTGACTAATTTGACTAAGAGCATTTAGGTAATTTTCTCACCCCAAACCCCTATATAAAGACCCAAACCCTCATAATTTCTCTTCACCTCTCATTATTTTCTGCCCTAGCCGTCTCTCTCCATCAACCCTCTCTCTTCCTCTCTCTCTCTAGGTAAGACTTGATCTTCCCTCTCAAAGTTATTACATTATTCATCTCCTCATGATTTGAAGATTTATGCCAGAGGAAAGAGAACCCCCAAGGAGCGCAGGACAACAGTAAGGAGGAGAAGAACAAGAAGTTTCAACAGGGATTTGACTGGAAACGAGGTATGTAAGGGGTCCTTAGGAATCCTCCATGAAACTCATCTTTTAGATTGAGTAGACATGAGTTTTTGGTTTGATAATAATGTTAGATGATTTATGAATGTTTTATCGAAGTTTTCATGAAAATCCGGATCTCAGATCTCAGGTTTTCGTACGCTGCCGAAAGAGACGAACACGGACCACGTCCTCCAGACACGGATCGCATTCGCCGACTCGGATCGCGCTCGACAGCGCATGATTTTCCTTTAGCCGACGTTGAACTCTGGCCGTGTCCACGACACGGACCAGGTCGACGGCGCATTTTCTTCTTCATGCTCGGCGTCGTATCTGGCCGTGTCTCCGACACGGGTCGGATCGACGACGTGGCCGTTTTCTGTACTTATGACGTCACGGATTTCTTCAGCGTCCGCCGACGGCGATCGCGTCCGACCACACGCTCGCGATGATGAACTCCAGCCATGTTCGCCGACGCAGCCCGCGTCAGGCGACGCGTGCATAACGATGAACGCAGCCGTGTTCGCTGGCGCGAACCGCGTCTGACGACGCGCCCTCCATATGAAACCCTAGTTTCCGCAGCCACGCTGGAGAACAACTCGGGCCGTGTTTGACAACTCGGACCGGATCAGGACTCCTACTCGAAGTCGATGCCCTANATGATGTTTTACTTAAGCATGATTTATTATTCTATTTCATTTTATTCTTATTTGAGCCTTACATACTGTGCTTTAGCTCACGAGAGGTTCGCCTCTCCTGTATCTGGACCCTGCAGGGAATTAGGTAATCTTATATAATGATGGTGGCGTGCATTGGCGATGCTCATGACAGGCTACAATTGCACATGGTGTCTTCTGGTCTTAGGTTGATGATGTCTTAGGTCTCTATTGAGTTGTACCTTCAAACTCATCTATTTGGAGTCTTGTCATTATTATTATATCATGTCAGATTTTTCAGGTATTTGTGTTGGACCAGTTTAGCATATTTTATCTTAATAAAATAGATTTTTATAAATTGAATAGTCTTCCGCTGATGTGGCATGGTTCTTGACTGAAAAGTCAAGAGTCAAGTCAATGTTATATGATGTGTAATGTTGTCCAAAAAAGTTTTAAATTTGGGGGCGTTACATTTAGGTATCAGAGCCTAACGTCAAGAACCTCTTGGCTTCCTTAGAGTATAGGATGTTGAGTTTATGTGCAATTGTCATGAGCAGCTGTCACACCATCAAGTAAGTTTTCAAACCAAGTAATTGTTATGATGATGATGTAGGCTAATGGGTTGATGAAATTGCCAATTACCCAATGGAGATCTCTACTCCTCTGGGTGTTATTCACATTATTCACACTCATCGGTATATACCTGATATACCAGTGAAGATCGAACAGAAGGATTTCTTTGCAGACCTGGTGATCATCCCAATGACAGACTATGATATCATCCTTGGTATGGACCGGTTGTCATACCGCGACGCACGTATGCACTGTCTCCAGAAGAAGATCGAGATTCGCGCACCATGGAGCGGACCACGGGCTACCATTCGAGGTACCCCGAATGACAACGACAAGATATTAGTATCTGCCTTGAAGGCTCAGAAGATGCTAAGAAGAGGATGTTGAGCTACCTAGCCAGCGTGGTGAAGATAGAGGAACCAACTAAGGAGCTCGACATGATAGACGTAGTGAAGGACTTTCCAGATGTCTTCCCAGCAGATATATCAAGACTACCGCCCCAGAGGGAGATCGATTTCCACATCGATCTTGTGCCAGGAACAACTTCCATATCCAAAGCACCCTACCGCATGGCGCCAACTGAAATGAAGGAACTGAAGATGCAAATACAGGAGCTTCTCGATAAGGGGTTTATCCGGCCTAGCATCTCACCTTGGGGTGCTCCAGTTCTATTCGTAAAGAAGAAGGATGGATCGTTGCGTCTCTGCATCGACTACATGTTGCTAAACAAGGCGACGATCAAGAACAAGTACCCTCTACCACGCATCGATGACTTGTTCGACCAGCTCTCTAAGGCAACGGTGTTCTCAAAGATCGATCTAAGAAGCGACTACCATCAGCTCAGGATAGACGATGAAGATGTACCAAAGACGACATTCAGATCCAGATACATGCACTACGAGTTTCTGGTAATGCCGTTTGGCTTGACCAATGCCCCAGCAGCATTCATGGATCTCATGAATCAGGTTTTCAAGCCACATCTTGACCAGTTC
>LTAE01008163.1:4591-25738 GCA_001647135.1 Pontederia paniculata | reverse complement strand
GTATGGGCAGGAGCCATGGCCACTACATGGGCAATTTGGCTACAATGTAACCTTTTGGTCTTCAAGGGGGAGAGATGCTATATTGAGAATATTGTACATCACATACTTTTCTTACTTAGAGAGTGGGGTTTTGGGTAACACAACTGTGTTCCTCTTTTGTTTTCCTTTTTTTGGAAGTCTTGGCACTACTCTCCATTACACACATGTATATTTCCCTCTTTTACCTTAATATATGCGGGTGACTACCAACTAGTATAGTCACCCTTTCTCTTTTCAAAAAAAAAAAACATTCGTATAAGGCCGAGTCCTCTAGAAAGGATGTTTCCTCTGCCTTCCAAAAAAAAGACCCAAAAAACTAGCAAAAGCCCCATTCCTCAACTAATGAGGATCTGTGGCATACAATATTCTCAATATAGCATCTCTCTCCCTAAAAAATCGTGTGGTTGCGCTGCAACCAAAGCGCCCATGTAGTAGCCATGGCCCCTGCCCATACTCGTCGCCAGTCTGAGCTGGTATGCAAGGATGCTAAAAAACCATCTATCTCTGATGTGTCAATACTCATGGGTCCCGAGCAACGCCAAATCCTAACGGCAATGGGGCATGTGAAAAACAAGTGTGTAATATCCTCCTCCGTCGTCCCATATAATGCTCATGTGGTGCCCAACGCGCCCGATATACTTTCGTCAGGAGTACAACGTCTGAAGAGCCACGTGAAATCTTGACTTTGAATGGTATGAGTAGGCGCCAGATTCGTTGACAGTCAGCTCTGATGCGGTCTGGGGTCGTGCCTCCTGGAAGAAGCTGTCTATAGATCCTGCTCGCCGAGTAGTATCCTGATAGCCAGCGCCAATAGTCTGGCATTGCGGCATTTGGAGTGAACCTGCCTATCCGCTCCAATAGCCTGAGGAACTTTGTCTAGCGCTGATCTGATAGTCCAGATCTGAACTGAGGGAGCCATATTCTGCTGCCACCTATATCTATCGCCGACCAGCAGTCACGGACAGTCGCCCTCGGGTGTGCAGATAGTGTGGCCAGTCGCAGAAAGGACCCCGTCAATGTGTCCCCAGGCGTCCACTCATGGTTCCAAAAGGCGAAACTGTCCCTAAGCCCAGTCAAATGACCTCATTTGTGGGAGGATTGTAGCAACCCCTCGCTAGAAATGTGATGAGCCAAGTGGGAGACGGGTCCTTGACTCCCATGAGAGATCCCGGCCATAGCATGCAAAGAAAGCCGTGCACCATAGGTCATCCCCTGGTCCCATGATCCGACCTGCCCAACGAGCTAATAGGGCCTGATTGGTCCATCGAAGGTGTCGGACCCTAGTCCGACATCTGATATCGGTTGGCAGACCTCTCTCCATGCTACCATATGTATCCTTGATCTGTCGGCTCCACATCCTCGCCAAAAAAATCTGCTCTTGATCGTGTCAATACGGCGCTCCACCAGTGCTGGCATCCTGAGAACTGACATGTAGTACGTGGGAAGTGAAGAAAGGTCTGTCCTGAGGAGAACTAGATGGGTGCCTCTCTATAGAGTCCTCGAACTCGAACCCTGTAGTCTATGCTCCATACGTTCGATGATCGATGTCCACCTGCGGCTCCCAATGTGCCTATCTGATAGAGGCAGTCCGAGGTAGGTGATCGGCACCACATGGGGTGCGCAACTCCTCGCTGCAACCTGCTGCCTCCTCTACTGTCATGCCGAAAGGGATGAAGGATGAATTGACGTGGTTTATTTGTAATCCGGATGCGACACCGAAGAGCTGCACCATAACTGCAATAAGTCGTGCCTCGGTGGTCAAGCCCTCAATGAAGAATAATGTGTCATCCGCATACTGTAACAAAGGAACTAGACTGCCTGTGCTCCTCTTCGGGGAGAAACCACTAAAGATACCAGTCGCGCAGGCTGAGAATCTGCATCGTGCTAAAGCATCCACGACCAATACAAAGAGCATGGGTGCCAATGGGCACCCCTGCCTGACACCCGCCGTGGTTGGACCCAACCTCCTAACGGCTTCTCGTTGACCAGAACTGAGTATGAGGCCGTGGAGATGCATCACTTCATCCATGATAACCATGTCTCTGGGAAGCCGCGAATCTGCATAGAATGCCATAGGAAAGGCCATGATACCGAGTCATACGCCTTGGAGAATTCCACTTTCCAGAGGAAGCCCCGCCGCCCTGTAGGGCGCCATGTTGCTATAATCTCGGTGGCAATAGTGAAGCTATCTGTGATAGATCTATCCATGATAAAAGCGGACTGGACCGAATGTATTAGGTCATCATGCACATCTCTCAACCGATTCGCGAAAGTTCGTCCCACAATAAGATATATGGCATTAGATAACGCGATCGACCAATAGTCACCTATGTCTTCGGCAAGCGTGCGTTTGGGCGGCATGAAAAACAAAAATCGATCGAGGCACTCGAAACCTTGGTTTCCGGCGGCGAATTCGTGGATGACAACCATAACATCTACTCTCAACATAGGCCAGAACTCCCTGTAGAAAACTACCGGGAACCCGTCTGGTCCTGGTGATTCCTCGCCATTTAGATCGCTCAAGGCCTGTGTGACTTCTTCTTCTGTGATGACCTGCGATAAGAGTGAAATGTGGTCGTCAGATAAAATGGGGAGGCCTCGGGGAGACCATTGCCACCTAGGTGGTGGTGGTCTACGCGATGCTACCCTAAAGTGAGCGGCGATGGCCGCCCCGATCTGCTCATGTCCAGTAGTGGTCATCCCTTGTATGTTGATCTGGTTGATCTTGTTGGCCCTGCGGCGGCCACTCGCGTATAGGTGGAAAAATTTGGTATTAGCATCACCCTCTTGTAGCCATGTTTGACGAGATTGTTGCCTCCACTGGACCTCCACCTTCATGTCCTCCACTGGTATCACTGCCTGATGTCGTCGACGTTTAGCGACCTCTGTAGCAAGGTCCCGTGTATCCTCTACCCGGTCTAAGCGGGAGATCCCCGCCAGGCCTCTGTCCTTCGTCTGTCCATGTCCAGCCGAATCTGCCTTCGGTACTACCTGAGGAAATCTCTAAGGGCTTCTAGTCTTGTGGCTAGTGTCTTCGTCGCTGAAGACGAAGGGGGCGTGGCAGCCCACTTCTCCGCAAGCCGCTCCCTAATGCCCTCCTCCATGAGCCATGACCGCTCAAACCTAAAGCATGTGCCAGTGGATTGACCATCATTGGACCGCCACATGAGGGGGGTGTGGTTCGAGAACGGTTGCTCCATGGCTTGCACATCTAGCTGATGTGTCTCTACAAGATCTACTAAGCCAAGGAAGCGATTGAGCCTCGAGCGGGTGGATGGCGATGCTGTGCTTCTCAAGGTGAAGCGACAGTTGGTCGGTGGGAAGTCCGTAAGAGATTGTGACTCAATAAAGTCATGAAACTCCTCAGCTCCCACGTCTCTACTACTCTGTATGCTCGGTCGGTCATCAATGTCCAATGTGACGTTGAAATCACCCCCGATCAGCCACCTCGCCTCTAGTGTGTGAAGGCGAATGGTGGCTAATTCCTCCCATAGCACCTCTCGTATGGTTGTTGTGTGTGGCCCATATACGCAAGAGATTAAATAATCCTCATTGGTTGCCCATCGTCGGATGTGTGTTGACATAGAGAAACACTTACTGCATGATTCAACCACCTCAAAATCATCCGAGCGCCAACCGATGATGCATCATCTAGACTGGCCAACATATTCAAGACAGATGTGGCTATTTAGTCGTGCTCCGCCCACTTGGATCCATGTAAGATCATCACATTCAAGTAGTTTCGTTTCCTGGAGAAGCACTATATCCGGGCCGCACAAACTTAGGTATCAACCGAGAGATCGACGCCTGTCGGCCAATCCCAGGCCGCGTACGTTCCAGTACAGCACCTTCATCGGTAAACAATTCCTGCTCTCATGGTCGTAGAGCGGGTGGTCACCCCTTCTTGGCCCGATCTCCCTTGTAGCTTGGTCTGTCTTCGGGATTCACGAAAGCCGGCGGCCACAGCCACGACGACGATCTCGTTGGCTGCGTGATCCTCAAGTGGTTCGCTCGTCGGCATCGTTGGCTTGATCTGGGTGGCGATTCTCTCCAACTACGGGTCATCACCGCCCTCAACTTCCGCCATCGGCGTGGCGTTTGCAGCAGGGTTCTTGTCAACCTTCACCGTCGGCGAGGCGTCGTCTGACGTCGCTGGCCTTTGTCGTCGTTGATTGTATTGGAGCCTGGCTCGCCCGTCGCTCCGTGCCGTCGCGCCATGAGAGGGGTGTTCAGGATTTTGGGCCTGAGGAAAGGGGTGTGATGCTGGTGTAGTGGGCTCTGAGAGTGACTCGGGTGGGGCTTAGGCTCAAGTGTCGGGGTAAGTAATGGCTTGGCGGGACCGGTTGATTGGGGTGCGGGTATGGCTGAGTTTGGGTTAGGGAGGGGTGGTTGTGGGGTTGTACTCAAGTGGGTGAGGTTGGGCGCGCAGGGGTTCGGCTTAATTGGGCTTGGAACAGGCTGGGGGTTGGACACTAGCTCCACCTGGCTAACTTGGTGTGGCCCATTGTTGTTAGTGTGTGGATAGGTGGATGGACGGTTGTGATTACAAAGGTAGGTGGGGGGTGTGCTCTGTATGTCGACAGCTGTCTTTGTACCATTTGGCGATCGTGCAATGCTCACGTCATGCTCCTCATCATCCATCTGGCTGCTGGCGCTGTTAGGGAGTTGGCCATCTTCTCCGGCGATGGCGACTACCTCAGACCATCGACATCTCCCAAGGGTGGTGATCTTAAAGGCAAAGCAATATGTTCCGAATAGGAGGCTAACCGACGACAACAGTCTGCACCCTGGCAAGAGGCTGATGGAGGCTCTGATACATGAGATTTCCGGCAAGCTGAGCGGGGGTATTGACGTCGAGAAGAGGTGCCCGAATGTCCCGACCACCCTTTGCACCATTTCTAGCACCATGAGATGTGGAGGGATTCCGCGAATTTCGACCTCTATCACCCATGGGCGTGTCCCCAAGGTAGCGCCGTCGAGCTTCTCCCATGGTCGCCATGCGATGGAGTCGCCGTTTGGCAGTGGGAGCGACATGTTCATCAGAGCCTCCTTCTGCTGTTTCAAACTCGGGAGGAGCAAGCAGAGGCGATCCTCTATGCGGGAGAGGTGGAAGGGAGAGTTGGCGCCGATGACTGTCAGGAGCGCCGCTCTAGTCTGCGACAAGTCGGAGAGTGGTCATGACGCTCCCCAACTAGACATGATCGGAGGAAGTCCATGCTCCTCTGGATGGCTGGCGACCATTGGAGGGTGGCCTGGGTGTGACAAGGTTCCACTTGAGGCGTCGGGGAGCTTGCAGTTACGGCCTTCACTGACGTCATAAGCAGTGTCGTTCCTCTCCTAGCTCCAGGCGTGGCGCTCGTGAGTGAAGGGATGCGACAGGTGAACTATCGGTGGCCGTTTTGGCCACATCTTCGGCATCTGAGCAGGCCGGTGCAGTCCTTCGCGTGATGGCCCTGATGGAGACACTTGAAGCACAACGACTATCCGTGTCTAGGCCAGAAAGGGCGAGTATAGGTCTCCCACTCAGATATGGTCAGGTGCTCCCGAGTGGCTCGGTACCTGGGGCAGTTAGGATTGACACCGCACGTATCTGGCACTCATGGACACCATTAAAAGTTAGGATTTTCGCTTGGCTCTAACGCCGGGGGAGGCTTCTCACCAGAGTTAACAGGGCCGATGGGCCCCACAGGCAGACCCTACATGTGCGTTGTGTGGCTCGTCGGAGGAGGACATCGCTCACCTTTTCTTCACTTGCCCCATTGCTTCAGAGACATGGTGTCGATTGGGACTCATAGACATTGCCTATTCCGGAATTGATGCATTTTGGGACTCGCTTAGGGCACAGGGGACACATGATGGCACGGAGTGGCGGCGGTCGTGGGCTTTTGGCCTTGCCATGACATAGGCGATATGGCTGCAGCGTAAACCGCACCATCTTTGAGTGAGAGTGATGCTATGTAGAGAACATTGTTCATCACGTATCCCGATTGATTAGCGAGTGGGGTTTTGACTACTCACCTTATTTTTTTGCTTTTTCCTTTGGAAGCTCCGGCTAGTTGTGGAGCCCTCTTACACACTTGTACATCTCATTTTTTGGTTAATACAACTGGAAGACAACTATAAGTTGTAGCCGTCCTTTTCTCTCTAAAGAAAAAAGGTCTCCCACTCGCTTGGAAGACGACAGCGTTTGGGATTCATCTCTCGAATCGGGGAAGAAAGAGGGAAGGGGGTGGCGCCGCCGGGATGGAGTTCCCGGTGACGGTTCAACGTGGCCCTAGCGACAGCGTTCTTAAGCCTCTTCACATACCCATTTTTCCGCCACTACCTTATCTCCTGTGTGTATTGTCCGCTTACGGCTTATTTGCAGAGCACGTTTTGGAAGGAGCTCCGTGGCACACGTTCTCGTCTTCCTGAGGCACATAAGCTGATCAGTGGTGACTTTAATGTCACCCTCGATATGGATGACCGACCGAGCAACAGATGCCGAAGGGACCCAGGGGTGGTGGAGTTCAGTGACTTTATGGAGGCTCACTCATTGGTCGACTTTCCACCAACGAACTTTAGGTTCACATGTAGGAGCACAACTTCATTTTTAAGCCCATCGAGACTTGACAGGTTCTTTGGGTCAATGGAGCTTGCTGAGGTGCATCACTTGACGGACGTCCAAGTTATGGAGAGACACTTTTCATACCACATTCCCCTTTTGTGGTGGTCCAGTGAAGGCCAACCCAAGGGCTCGGTCTTTCGGTTCGAGCACTTGTTGTTACTTGAGGAAGGCTTCCGACAACTAGTCACCGCCCATTGGCACAACATCCCCGTTGTGGGTTCGGCAGCTAAGACCCTCGTGACATGCCTAGCTTCCTTTTGGGCGCCACCAAATAAGGGTCGACAGGGAGAGACGCAGAGCAGATGCCCTGGCCGCCGTCTCACACTTGCACTAGGTGGAGGATACTTGGGACCTCACGCAGAGGAGGCGACATAGCGACGGCTCCATCATATGGTAGTACAAGTGGAGGACAAAAAGGTGGAGATATACTGGAGACGGCGATCCCATCAGACATGGCTTTGGGAGGGCGACACCAACACTTATTTCTTTCATATACCTTTGTGAGTTGTCGTCTTTAGTCCAAACGAATTGAGCACATCAAGATACGAGGCTCTGTGGCCACAGGTCACCATCAGATAGGCGCAACCATCACTTCACACTTTGCACTGCCACGAGGAGAGGTCCCCATTGAGTTGACAATGGTCCGAGAAGGCCGTAGCACAGTTATCTAATGAACAATATTGCTTTCTATCTCTGGTGTTCATAGTGGAGAAGGTGGTCCGTGCAATGCAAGACATCAACGGGGATGGCTCTCCGGGGCACGATGACTTCCCCGTTTTCTTCTAAAGGGAGTTTTGGCCAATGCTAAAGGACGACATTATGGCGGTTATCCAGGTGTTTGCGAGTGGGAACCGAGGTTTTTAGCGCCACAACAGGTTCCTACTTTTGATGTTATCCAAGCGCACACCGATGGAGCAGATAGAGGATTATCGGTCGAATGCCGTAGCCAATGCCATATATCTTATAGTGGCTAGGGTATTGGTGAACCGGCTAAGGGCGGTGCTAGATGGTTTGATCCACCCTGTTCAGTCAGCCTTTCTCCGAAGTCCAATGCAGACAGCTACACCGCCGCCTCGGAAATCATTGCTTTTTGGAGGCGTTCCGAGTGCAAGGGCTTCCTTTGTAAGGTGGACTTTTCTTGAGCTTACGATTCCGTCTTATGGTCTTTTCTATGACTCTTTGCAGGTTCGAGGTTTCCCTCCGATCTGGATCGCATGGATGGAGTGTTGTATCTCCGTGCCTCCTTCTCGACCATGGTCAACAGGCTCCCCACAGGTGGGTGGGTCCAGCCGTGGTGTGGGGTATGACAGGGGTGTCCGCTCGCCCTTATGCTTTTTGTACTAGCAGTAGATGCATTGGCGAGGACTGCCTTCTTGGCATGCTGAGCGGGCATCATTGATGACTTCACCCCAGGCAAGGACAGGGATGTCTAGTACCACTCCTTCAGTATGTGGACGACACGATCTTCTTTATTGAAGGAAGGACACAAGAAGCTAGGCGTATTGCTATCTTGGTGTAGTTTTTTGGAGAGGTATTTGGGCTTCAGATAAAGCACACCAAGTCTTTCTTCATTCCTTTTAGCTTGGCGGGTCAGGAGGTGGCACGATGCATAGAGGAGCTACGCACACTATGGGACCACCGCATCACTTCTTAGATCCCAGTCATTGAGCGTATGGAGGATAGACTGTAGGGATGGAGTTTGAGGCTACTCTCCTGTGGGGCCGTCTGATTCTCTCGAGATCTGTACTATCATCCCTCCCGATTTATTACATGTCAATCTCTGGATACCGGCACATGTTTGCCGCCGTATTGACAGCTTGAGAAGCAGATTTTTTTGGCAGGGTGCAGGTGCTGACAGGCAGGGTGTTCATCTAGTGGCATGGCACAACATATGCCGATCCACCTCGGAGGGTGATTCACGGTTCCTGATATGCGCAAAACTAATCATGCCCTCCTGGCACGATGGATCAGACGTATCATGGGCAACCACAGAGATCTATGGAATTCAGTCTTTTTTGCATGCTATGAGAAAGATCTTTCATGGGATTCCAGGACCCAGCTTACTTGAGGACCGAGCTCTCCTTTTTGCACCATCAATGGACACCAGGAGTTTCCCTTGTAGAGGCTTTTCCTGATTGGCGGCACTAGCTGCTGATCCAGCAACATCAGTATCTGCATACTGGTCAGCATCATCGAGCTCGGGGGCTAGGACATGGACCCCTCTTTTCAGATCAGGCCTCTCGGATCAGCGTAGAGGATCTACTTCTACTCTTGCAGCGGATCGAGGGGATTCAGCAAAGGGAGTGTACAGCCATATGCTCCCAATGAATGTGATGACTCCCATAAACAGGATAGTCTATTCACGCCTCTAGCACTCTTGCATGCCTCTCAAGGTCAGAATTTTTGCTTGGCTATTGAGGCACGGAAGAATACTTACCAGGTGGGCCCCGAGTACCGACACGACATGCACACTATGCGGCACGGCACTAGAGGACATTGCTCATCTATCCTTCGGGTGCCCCATAGCAGCGGGGGTGTGGCAGCGGTTACACTGCATGGAGATGGACCCCTCGAGCATAGATTCCTTCTGGCAGTCCGTACGGGCTCTCAGAGCTTAGGGTAGAGCTTAGGGTTGCATGAGTTGGAGTAAAGACCCATGATGACAGCTTTAGCGGTTCTACGGGCTGTATGGTTACAACATAACCATACCACATACCATCTTTAGAAGAGAGGTGCTATATAGAGAACATTGTAAATCATATAGATTTTTTGTGTAGCGAGTGGGTGGGGGGTGGGTGGGGTGGGGAGGGGGTGGCTAGCTATGGTGTCCGATCCGGGATTTTATATTTGGTATTTCGGATTTCCCTGTTTTTTGATCACTTGTACATATCACATTACTAAAGTTTGGTAATACAAAATGCATAACTACCCAACTCCGGTAGCCATCCTTTCACTTCCCTCAAAAAAAATTGTGACTAACAGTAAACTATAATTGACTTAATATACATCCAGTTTACTTGTTTTGTTAAATTTAATTAGCTGAAATAGTATTTCATGCTTTTATTATTTAAGAAACAAAGTTTGAAAATGATGGACCCACAACTCGGGTTAATCTTCAACCATGGTTCAATTTGTTAGTTGGTTTGTAAAATAATGATCTTTTATCCTTAATCCCATCAAATAATGTGTCATTAATACACAAACTATGCTATTAATGTCTCTAACTTAATTTGATAATTTCTATATAATTAAAAGTTGAGAATAGAGGGCACCATTCACCTTTCTTTCGTTGTATTTTCTGATTTTTTTATTTTTTGGTTTTCTTTCAATGGTAATATCAAAATGTTGCATTATATAAAAATGTCATTAATGCATCATATCATTTAATTTGATCATTTAATAACAATAAGTTATAATGAATAATCATGTCCATCGTTTTATTTTTATTTAATTTGTTTATTTAGTAACATTCATTTAACATGATTTAAATGAGTAAAAAATTATATTAAGGGCATAGTCATTTGCTACTAACATAAAAAAAATTATGTTAGCAAAAATAAAATTGATGCTGAAGATTAAAATGCATATTGTATTCTCGCATTATTTATTATAACATTCTTGACTTTCTTATTTATTTGTTTCTCAAAATAAATTGATGCTGAAGATTAAAATGCACATTGTATTCTCACATTATTTATTATAACATTCTTGATTGTATTATTTATTTGTTTCTCACTCTTCATCCTTGAAAAAAATAAATGGTCTTTATTATCTCTCACAATTTGACTATTTATCTTTTTTTTTTAAATGAAAAGATGTTATGTTACAGACGTCGAGGATATTATTGATGGACAAAGCCATATATCTTAAATTACTTATTTTTTTAAATAAAAATGTAATAAAGATGAAATTACACAAAATAAAAAAGTCATGTGTGTTAAAAAATTTAGAGAAATTACATAAATAAAAAAAGTCATGCTTGTTGAAAAATTTATTTGTGACCCGCAATAAAATATAAGTGACTTAATATATAGGGCCAATATACTTTTTAATTTTAACTAGATGAAATAGCATTTCATGTTTTTCTAATTTACGGAACAAGTTTTAAATAGATGGACCCACAACTGGGGTTAATCTTTAACCATGGCTAATTAGATAGTTGATTTGAAAAAGGAATTATCTTTTATTCTTTCATTCCATCTAATAATGTGTCATTAATACACGAAATATGCTATTAATGTCTCTAAAATACATGAAATATGCTATAAATGTACTTAATTTAATTTTATTATTTCTTTATGACTAAAAGTTGTGAATAGAGGGCACCATTCACTATTCTTTCATTGTATTTTCTGTTTTTTTATTTATTTATTTATTGATTCTCTTTAAATGGTATATCAAGATGTGGCATTATTAAAATGATGTCATTAGGCATCATATCATTTAATAGTAATAAGTTATAGTGATTAATCATGTTCATCTTTCTATTTTGATTATATTGACTGTTTAATAACATTCATTTAGCTCATTATTTAAATGAGTAAAAGAACATATCAAGGTCCAATTTATTCAATGCTGAAATAGAAAAGTAATTCTTTAACATAAAAATAAATTGATGTTAAAGATTAAAAATGTATATAGTATTCTTGCATTATAACATTCTTGAATTTATTATTTATATGATTTCTCACTCTTCTCCCTTGAAAAATTATATGATCTCTATAATCTCTCACAATTTGACCATTTATCTTTCTTTTTCAATAAACATGAACAATTGTGGAGATTTTTCTATGAATGATGCCATATATTTGAAATTACTTAATTTTTTAATAAAAATGTGATAAGAAGAAATTACATAAATAAAAAGCGTCATGCATATTAATAAATTTAGTTATGATCAACGATAAAATATAATTGACTTAATACATATCCATTTTACTTGTTAAATTTAATTTGATGAAATAGTATTTCAAGATATTTTTTATTTACGAAAAATTATGAAAAAGATGGGACCCACAAGTAGGGTTAAAATTTAACCATGGTTAATTTGTTAGGTGAGTTTGAAAAAATGAAGGGCACAATAGCTGGAAAATGTATGGAAATTAAGTGGCACCCTTTCACATTTTCCTGTCCATTTATAAATTTTCTCGTCTTCTCTTTTTTTGGGTATTTTTGGTTTTACTTCCCTCTACCTTTTCCATTTCGTTTGCTCCTGTGGCGGCCTCCTCCTTCGGTTCCCTCACACCTGGTGATCTTTCTGATTCTCCTCACCTCTCCGCTGTCTCCCAGGACACACATCTTACTGCCAGCTGGCAATTGTGCCGTGTCAGCACTTCGTTACTCAATCGGTGTTGTTTTGCGGAAGATCCAATGTCCAATAATATAACTCCCAGTGTTGGAACATTTTGGACATGTTGCAATCATTGCAACATGCAATATAAGCATCATCTGATGTATATCAACCGGCGTCTTCTTTGTCCTAACTGTCGTCAATCTTTCTTGGCTAAGGAGATTACAGAACCTAAGACGGCATTTCCATGGCCCTTCAACAATTAAAAGTATGTGGACTGACCTTTAGTTGTGATTGTGTGGTAAATCCATTAACTTTCCATCGTTTCTGAAGTTTTCTATTTTACTGGCGAATCAGAGATTAAATTGCCAAATGAATGGTCTATTTCGCACTTTTGTGCGGTAGTTGACATTTGACATTTTCGACAGAATTTTGCAGAAGCCTAGAGTGTGCATTCTGAAGTCAAGTTGGGGAGATTAAATACATCTTTCAACAGTATTTAAATTGGAGTTTGGAGCTGCCTTTGATTGGTAAGGTGACTGCTATAACTATTTATTGAAGGCACTTGCACATAAGATGTATATATTCCGTGCATATTGCATTGTTTGGTTCTTTGTATAGAGGTAGATGAGGAATTTGATCTGTTTTTATTTTATATTCTTTGACCTTTGCAACATGAGATAGAAGGAAAAACCACATCATACGCTATTTTTTTTCTACAATTGTTGCATTAATAATACTTCAAATTAAATGTGAATATTCCACTTTCTATGTCTTGTGTTCTTTATTTGTTGTTTTTGATATCATTATGTTGGACTATTCTTTCTTTCCATGCTTTCTTTTATATCTTTTGGTAGATTATGTATGTGAATTGAGGAAATGGATTGTTAAGCTTTGTTCATTATCACTAACGCTCCTTGATATGGTACATAGTTCTATGATCTTTGCTGAAACAAATTTATTGGAAGTATTGAGATTGTCATAATTTTAGTTGATTTTGAATTTGTAGAGTTGATTTGAGCTGAAAACACATAGAACCATCTTTAGAACCATTATTTGCATGTACTAATAAACAAATCCTATCAGTTGAGCATGAGTAACATGTTCACGTCAAAAAAAGATGCATGTGAGACATACATTGGCGTGAGTTAAAATAACTCAGCAAGATCAATGTTCCACAAATTTCTAATATGGCATATCACAAATATCTTTTTCTTAATCTGGAGAGTCATAAACACTCCATCAAACTAGTTTGGAAATCATTATGCCCATTTGGTTTCTTCCACATCTTTATAGAACCGTTTTTGTGGGAGTCTCTTATATATTGAATTTGTGATCTTCAAATTACTGATTGATGCGGGAAAGAGTGGGCCCCTTTGGGATATGAATGGGCACGAGTTCGTTTTCTTTTTCTATAAATCCTAATATTCTTCATATCTTTATACTGAAAGTATATGAATTTGAAGAAGAAACAATATACTTACTCAAAAGAACTTTTCCCGAAGTCAAAAGAGCAATCAAATTGCAGAACATTTTTGAAATAGTATAACCTCCTTCCAAAAGCTAGTGCTCAATGCAATACTTGACTTATAGGAAATCATGTCTAAATAGATCATAATCTACTCATTTAAAATAATGTACATATGTATATAGGTGCTACAACATTGTGCATTGGCATTTTCTAACTGTTTGGTCAACTTGTACCTTCGTCTGCGTGAATGTCAGAAAAGTATTTTTTTTGAATAATATGAATTTTTCGGTTGTTTGCATGAAGCATAAGTATAGTGTTCATTAGCAAGCATATCTTTGTGCATTGTGGTTGAGAGGGAGCGAAAGAGACTAGCATTGTCCTCCAAGAACATGTGGCCTTCTCAATGTAGTTTATATTGCATTATGCTTTAATTGAATGGCTATTCCGTCAAAAACAAATTGTAATTGCTTCTGATGATGGTCTGACTTGGTTAACATACATGGAGGGGTTCTATATTACTGAGGTTCTTAGAATGGGGATGAATATATATCTTTATAACAGTACATGGATATCCATTGTTATATGCTTATTTGTCAACGGGTGATTGACATTCCTGGCGCAAGTGTCGAGTCATCTTCGTCAAAAAAAAGTGCCGAGTCATGGTGGCATTTGGCCTTCACAAAAGTTCCATAGACATTACCACCAATTTAGTTTAGTGTCTAACGAATTCCCGAAATGACATAGTGCTTTATGAAAAGAATCCATATCCATATCTAGGCATCTTCAGACATGTCTTTGTGATTTATAATCTTTGAGGATGTTAGGAAAGAGACAAGGTCCATCTACTTCCTTCTTTGCGATGAACATTAAATCCAGAAAAAAATAATGCAGCATAGTGCATCCATGGGATATATCGATATTCAAAATTATGTTTGTTGATCCAAACTTCCTACTTGATGAAATTTTTGTTGTTCATCTGTTTTTTTTTAATTGAGGAAACACCAAGGAAAAAAAATGGCCATATTAGGTTGTGCCATTAGCTTTGTTTTACTTATTGTATTGATCATTGATATCTTAAACCTTGAACAAATTAAGCATGTGATATTCAACATCGAAAGAAGACACCACTAGTGAAAATAGTATTTTCTTAATCATATTATCCTTGTTTTCATTACTGTTATTTTTTCATCTAATATTTTGTGCTACTCTTTTTCTTCTTGTTTCTGTTTTGTTGATGTTTGAAAGATAATATCCTTAAGTGTTAAACATCTTTTCCTAATACATTTAATGGAGACCTACAGTAATCAGCCTTCTTTTTCGATACAACATCAACCTTTTTTGTATATATTTAATGCTTATGCCTATGTACATGGATATTGTTTGATTATGCAAACTTCTTATGCAAGAACAACTTCATAGAAATTGTTCACCGTAGTTTCTTGATTAATTCTAACTGGCGACTTTTTTTTTTTATTTTAGGAAGTAGTTTATAGATATAACATAACAAACTTCCCAATTTCAGTTTGATCCAATTTTTTGATCATGGGATCTCAAACCTTGCAACTAATTTAGCTTTTACGGTAGGTTCGTAGTTCAAATATCCTTATTAGGAAAAGGAATCTTATTTCCTTCACAATTGGAATATTAGCTCTATATTTGTTCTGATAATTTTCAAATTTATCAAGGAACACATAACTAATAATAGAAAACCTTTTAAAACTTTTCTTGTTTGATGTCTAAGCTGGAACCAGCGAAAATTAGACAATTTCCTTTTGTGAATGATAAACAATGTATCCTTTCTTTCTCGAAATGAAGGTTATCATATTGGTCAATAGTGGTCTAGGATAGGAATCCCTAAAGAATAATATAAAACCTTGAGATTTACATCTATTCAAAATTGGAAATAGAAAAAAAAAATAGATGTGCATGGACAAGAGCTGCAAAACTTATTCTTCTTTTAAATATGCCATTTTGAGGTCTGATTCTTCATTGCATGGAAACCATACTTCCACAATCAGTCTGAATCGAAATGAAATAGGCAACTCTTGCAATGATAATGCTAGGTCTACTGAAGGAAATGTGTGTTGTTTGTTCCGACATTTTGCAACCATTGAACTATTATAGATCATATTATACACAATTTGGTCCTTTTTCTTGGAATCACATTCTGGACATAATTCAAGAATATTTCCATGAATAAGGTTCCACAGCACTTCAGGAATTATAAACCACAGTTGGGAAAAGTTACAATTGGAATCCATGAAGATTGATAATGAATCTATCTTTTATCTTTTGAAAAGATTAATTATGAGTTGAATTTATGATAAACTTTAATCCTATCCATTTCATTGTAAGGAAATCTTAAACACATGGTTATGTTGTGAAAAAACTGAAAGAGATCACTTAATACATATTAAAGAAGTGGTCTTGTAATTCCTTGGTGATATGTACACTTAGAATGTGTATTTTGGTATAAGCCTTTATATTATTCTTGAACACATTGACTAAGTGGTGTTTCGTAAACTTCAGTGGTGTACTTAAATCTGATGATTTGAATTGAAATCTTTCAGTTGGTTAAGACTATAAATTTTGTATATGTTTGTTTCTTAAATTATCTGT
The DNA here is from genome assembly GCA_001647135.1 of Pontederia paniculata. Taxonomy (NCBI): domain Eukaryota; kingdom Viridiplantae; phylum Streptophyta; class Magnoliopsida; order Commelinales; family Pontederiaceae; genus Pontederia; species Pontederia paniculata. The sequence continues at coordinate 9,712 of LTAE01008163.1, read as the reverse complement.
GAATAAATTGGCTAGATAGTTTGTTGCTACCATCACCATGGTTAAATTAGTTGAGCTGGAATGAAAACTTTAGAAGGGTATCCTCCCTTGGATGTGATCCATATACCTAGTTAGGATGTGAATTTATTTTCCATGGTATTTAACTTCAACTTTTACTTCCACGCCTATACTGTTATCTAATCTCTTCTATTTTCTTTTTCTCTCAACAGGTTGAAATGTTGGAAGATTGGATATAAGTTTATACATGCACATGCCTTCGTTGAGTGTTCTCTTTGAATCTTAAAGGCTTCTGTCAGTTAGTGTTAATCTGCCCACAACTACAGGTCATCTACAACTAAAAAGGGTTACAGGCTTTAGACTTTTGATTCTTCCTTTTTCTTGGTCCTATTCTCAATTTCAGTTTCAAGGTCAAGTTAGAAAGTTCTGGATGTTATGGAACTTTACAATTACAATAAAACTGATCGTTACATTTCAATGACATTTATTAATTTTGCAATGAGAACAAATGTGAGATGATATGTTATCAGTTAAGCATGACGAACTTTGTTGTTTAATCTGCCCACAACTACAGGTCAACTACAACTAAGAAGGGTAACAGGCTTTAGACTTTTGATTCTTCCTTTTTGTTGGTCCTATTCCCGATTTCAGTTAGAAAAGTCTGGATGTTATGGAACTTTACAATTACAATAAAACTGATCCTTATTTTAGTCATTTCAATGACATTAATTTTGCAATGAGAAAAAAATGTGAGATGATGTTATCAGTTAAGCGCGACATGAACTTTGTTGTTTGCATATTTCGGTAAGCATGCAAAATGCATCAAATGGGAAAAGCCTATGCACTAAAATCTCCCTCACATCAGGCATAGGTAGAGGAAACATTTCCTTCTGACCTTGCGATGATAATGCTAGGTCAACATCATTACCTTTCGATCACCAGAGGAGCAAGTTAGGTACTATGTCAAGGCCACCTCTTATGCAAGAGGCATATTCAACACAACCAACTTTGCCTCTGATCTCTCTCATATTTACCAAATTCGTAGTATAGCATATTGCCTGATATACATATCGGTATTTGCTTTCGAATCTGCAGTTTAAGGCTTATGAGGTTCTTTCTTTTTTGTTTATTCATTTTTTGAGATAGAAAATTGGATTGTGGTTTGATTATAATATAAATTCACGTTCTCTAACTAAAAACCTTGTTTGATTCTAGTGTTATCTAGGAATTTGTTTTACTTGATGCATGAGTTGTTAATGAAAACAAGGATACTTGTTACTCTCAGAGTAACATATGATCATTTAATGTGTAAAGTAACAATTAAATGACAGTTTTAAACATTCGACTTTATGTCCTCTAATTAGGGATTTCAATCTCTCATTCGAGTATGAATTTTTGTGATCCATAATCACAAACGTTAAAATAGATATGCATGGACAAGAGCTGCAAAAGTTATTCTTCTTTAACATATGCACTTTTGAGATCTGATTCTTGATTGCATGGCAACCATACTTCCTCAATCAGTCTGAATCAAAAGAAATAGGCAACTTTTGCAATGATAATGCTAGGTCGACTAAAGCAAATGTGCATTCTTTGTTCAGACATTTTGCAATCGTTGAACTATTATGTATCATATTATACGTAATTTGGTTCTTTTTCTTGGAATCACATTCTTGACATAGAAAACCTTTTAAAACTTTCCTTGTTTGATGTCTAAGCTGAAACAAACGAAAATTAGATAATTTTCTTTTGTGAATGCTAAACAATGTATCCTTTCTTTCTCGAAATGAAGGTATCATATTAGTCAATAGTGATCTAGGATAGGATAAATAGTGGTCTAGGAAAAATTGGAAATAGAAAATAATATAAAACCTTGAGATTTACATCTATTCAGAATTGGAAATAGAAAAAAATAGATGTGCATGGACAAGAGCTGCAAACGTTATTCTTCTTTTAAAATATTCCCTTTTGAGATCTGATTCTTCGTTGCGTGGCAACCATACTCCCACAATCAAGAAATGTATGTTGTTTGTTCCGACATTTTGCAACCATTGAACTATCATAGATCATATTATACACAATTTGGTCTTTTTTTTGGCATCGCATTTTGGACATATTTCAAAAATATTTCCATGAATAAGGTTCCAGAGCACTTCAGGAGTTTTTTTTTGAGAGAAAAGAAGGATGACTAACAAGTTGGTAGTCATCCAGAATTCCATTACCGAAAAAGACTAACCATATAGAGATTTTAATCCTCGGCTAGAGGAAAGTCAAAAGTTGCTAAAACAGAGATGGAGAAAATAGAAAAAGAAGATCAACCACCAAAAGAGAGCGGAAGCAACACATAGTCGATGCCAAAAAAATAGGGTGAAGCGCCTTAGTCACCAATAAGCATCTGGTAGTGCCTAATGATGTTGTCAGCATAGCATCTAGGCTCATGATCGGTGTCCGAAGTTCCTGAGAGCAAGATCTGGCAATGCCATCATCCATACCAAAAGGCACAAAGCTAGATATATCGTGGTTGAGTTTAAGGCCAGATATGTCACCAAAAATTCTCACAAGAATTGCAAGACATCTTGTTGCGGTCATCGTTTCTTCAATGAAAAATACTGTGTCATCTACATATTGGAGAATAGGAACAAAGGATGGTGCGGGGGAAGAAAAACCCTTAATAATTCTAAATCGACAAGTAGCAAAAGTCATCCTGGCAAAAACATCTGATGTGATGGATTTTGAATAAAAAAGAAGGCGTGACGACATGAGAAGAAAAGTATGAGAAAAGAAAAAAATATTATGCTCTGAAGTGAAAAGAAAGAAGGGGAAGGTTGCTTTGGTTTATTTGAAAGTGATTCTTTTGCCTAATGAGTGGCTGTGACATGCAGACTTTGAGGTTGTGACAATAAGTTACATTTAGCTAGAGCTTCAGTGATTCCTAAATCCATTTTTTTGTCAAGTCGAGTCTAAGTCAATTGTAGTGTATCACAAAGTAAAAAATTGTTTTTGTGGAATTTGCCTTCCTCCTTATGTTGTGGTCTTCGCATTTGAAAATGGCATTGCCTTAATTAATTCATTTGCTTGAGGACAAACAAAGGTTCAAGTCTAGAGATGTTTGATGTGATGCATCAAGTTCTTAATATTAGGTTCTTTGCAGTTATGATCTGCGATGTTTTCATGTCATTATGTTGTATGCGAGTCTCATTCCATGTTATGTTCCCACTTTTGCAGCAACCACATGCCATAGAACCAAATGATGTTGCCTTGTGCTTTTATTTCAAGAACTTTGAAAAAAGAAGCCTTCACACTGTCAAATACTGAAACCTAACGACACTACACAAGAGAATTTCCTGACGACAAAAAGCTGAAATAGAGAAGAATCTTTTACAACCCATATTTGGAAATGACATAATAGAAGAATCAAAAGGACAATACCAAGCTGAACAAAGATGCTACATGTCGAATGAATGCAGGGGATATAAAAAGGACAAATGAAAAGGCAGAAAAGTATCTCGCATTCTTGAAAGCTTTTTGGAAGGCTCACGCGCGGGATCATCACCATCATTCTATCCATTGCCGGAGGAAGCAGGGGCGACACCATTGATGAGCAGCTATGCAGGATGATGAACATGAACATTTTTTTATCTTTATTCCTGTATTTTATTGAACATAATCGGTAATTAAGTATGATAATCTAGAGTTAGCAATAGGGGATGAAGGATTTGAATTACTATTTTGGTTTCATACGTTGTTGAACTATTTCTTGCTTTCGTATATCAACCCAACATTTGATTTCATTTTTGAATCTAATGTCTGTTGGAAAAATGACTTTATGACTTGGTGTCATATTTATATTCTTTTGATGATAAAAATCTTATGAAAACACTGGAAAATGTATAGGTGCATGTCAAAATATGACAAGTGTGTGAAAGCTTCAAAGTAAAATTATATGCACTAAAGTTCAACTTAATATTTGTCTATATTCCCTTATGATTTGGTTGAGACATAAATACATTAATTATAGATAATTTTGTTATCTTTCTATATGTTCAAGAATCATCTCATTTTTTTATCTACATAAAAAGTTATATACAAAATGGTGAAGGTCTATTAAGTTCAAAGTAAAATTATATGTACTGAACTTTACATTCATATTTAACATTCTTCCCATCCGATTTAGATTGAGGAATGAATAGATTAAATGTAGATAATATTTTATCTTTCCAAATAAATAAGAATCGCATCAAACGGATATTTGTGCAGAGAGTTATGACTAAAACAGTTAAGGTTGGTTGAACTTAATATAAAGGTCGGTCGAACCCACGAAGGTCGGTTGAAAAACTCATCAAAGTCGGTCGCACCTTGGATAGGTCGGTTGATCCAAAATGAAGTCAGAACTGAAGGTCGGTTGAAGAACTCATGAAGTCGGTCGAATCTACGAAGGTCGGTTGAAGAACTCATCAAAGTCGGTTGAACCTAACACAAGGTCGATCGACCGACCTTAGCTTGAAAAAATACTATTCGAACTTCAACAAGATATTTGACCTTCTTACCGTCGGATCTGGGTCGAGACATGAATATCAAAATTGCAGATAATCTTGTTAGCTTTCCATATAATAAAACATCAACTCATTTAGACATATGTGCGAAGAGTTATTGCCGAAATAAGGAAGGGGTTTATTTGAAAAAAAGTTACAACAACTAGTTTTTTGCCTAAGAAGAAAGCAACCATCATATTGCCACAAGACACTTATAAAAGGACTTCAAAAGAGCTAGAATGTGTTGAGGCTTCAAGGAAGACACGAGTATCAAAGGAAATTCAAATCTTGAAGCTTCTTGAGCCAAATTGTTGAATCTTCTCTCTTCTCTTCTATTCTTGAGTGTGAAATTGTAAAAGAGAGATTGTAAGAGAGCATATTGATTGTATTCTTGTGAGAGACTTAGCTCCATTGTTAGAGAGGTTCACACATAGCCTCTTGAGCGAAGAAAAGTGTGAGATTGTGAATTTCTTTGGAAGAGAGGTGTGCCTTACCTCTCGAAGCGGAGAAAAGGCGGTGTGGTGTAAAGGAATTCTTCTCCTTAATTGAAAAAAGTGTTAGTAGATCTCCGACGGTCTCGAGGTCGAGAAGT